>VDFB02270651.1:716609340-716657738 GCA_007258455.2 Sequoia sempervirens
TATCTTCCCATCCACTTGTCTTCCATCCCTCTTGCATCATCACACATGACATACCTAGAGTGGGGGAATCTATCTTCCTTTGTGGCATAAGTCCTTGGAGACATCATTTATCCATCTAAATATTCCCCCCCATCTCCCCATCCTTATCTTCCTATCCATCCAAGCAATCCCTTCCATCTCCCCATCCTTATCTTTTTACCCATCATAGCATCCCTTTCATCTCCCCATCCTTATCTTCCTATCCATCATAGCATCCCTTTCATCTCCCCATCCTTATCTCCCTATCCATCCAAACAATCCCTTCCATCTCCCCATCCTTATCCCTCTATCCATCCATCTTACAAATCCTTACCTTTCCATCTATACATCCAATAACCTTTTCCCCATCCAAATTTGTATCCCTTTATCCATCCATCCTAGCATCTTTACATCTCCTTATCTTTATCTATCCATCCCTTCATCTTTACCCTCATAACATCTCATAATCCCTTGTCATTGGTATCTAGCTATAGGATTCCCTCCATGCAACCCAATTCCATCTATCTCATCATTGTCACTCCCTTGTTTTTCACATCTTTCCATTCTCCTATAATTTCTCATCACTAATCTATCCATCATGTCACCCTCCCCATTCATCTTGTGATGATCTGGATAAATTTCCCATCCCTGAGCTTCACCTAATCTAGATCTTATTCATATCATCATCATCCTATCTTATCAACTAGGTATATCTTGTCTCATCATATTAGTCCCATCTTTTTATCCCCTTATTAGGGTTATCTCATCATCCTTTATCCATTATCTATCATTGGTCTTTTATCGAACTATGTTGCCCCTGTGATTTCATATAGGCAAGGTTGATCATTTGATCTGCCCTTGGCGCTGATTTTTTCTATCCTATCTTTGTCATCCATTGAGGTCTCCATTGTCCTCTTTCTGCTTTTATCCATAGTCAATTGTCAACCTTTTATCGAACTACGAGGGCTCTGTACTTTCACATAGGAAAGGCTAATCTTTGATTGGCCCCCAAGCCCCTAGGTCTTTAGGGTGTGTCAGTCTTGTGTCTCGTGTCTTATGCCATGTTGTAAAGTATGTCCTTATCTAGCTGGTTCTTAACAAATGAGATCCACTCGTATCATGAGATCCAATCGGCTTCGAGTATCCTACGTCATATCAATATTTTAGTTTAGTATCCATCTTTTGTCTCAATAGGATGCATCCTTGCTTACAAACCTCATCAACCCCATCCATCCTCTTAATCCTATGGAAAAGGATGTTTGAGATTGATTGTGATCTTTTCATAATTTTGGCTTTTGTTTATCATTTGAGCTTCCTATCATCACTTGTCAAGACCACCATGATCTATCATATCATGGTGTGTTTTGATGGGTCAACATAGGGGCATATCTTGATCTTTTTTCTTTGTTGTTGTCTTCTTGGTTGTCCCACATAGTACCCACCAAGATCCTTGTGGTCTTGTGTTACGCTGGGGCATCCTCTTGTGCTTGTGGTTATTCCAATGCCTAGCCCGACCAAGGTCTTCATGGCTTTTGGGTGTTGGAATAGCCTTCTTGTCTATTTTATGCATTTGACATTGATCCGCCTTGGTTACATATACCCTGGCAACTAGTGTCTTATGCTATAGTAAAAATCAGTGCTACAAAAATGGAAAATTGCATTAGGATTGCATTTCATGATCAATTCCGTTGCATTTCATGATCTTTTGCTCCATCATTTTCATTCTTTTCATCCATCTCACATCTCCATCCAATCCTCATCTATTCACTCTAACCCAAATCATCTAATCACATCCTTTGTCTTGTTCCCAGCCTTGCTACAAGCCTTGATCCAATCATCATCATCATCATCATCATCATCCTTAGGATGTATCCTTCCTTATCCTTGTGTTGTTTTGGGATATATCCTTACCTCATCAACACTTTCATCCTCATCATTGGGATGTATCCTTCCTATCCTTTTGTGTTGTTTCGGGATATATCATTCCCTCATCGACAACACTCCATCCATCATCAATCCACTTTGAGCTTGTAGCTTGACTGGGGAAACATCACATTTGTCCTTAAATCCATTTGTGCTTCCCAATCTCCTCTCACTCATCATCCTCACTTATCCATCACTTTGCATCATCTTCCTCATATACCCTTTCATTGTCTCATCCATTTTTAGAGCACACCTGTGTTCTCTTGAACCCACATGTCCTCTTGAGGGGGCATCCTCAATCCCTAACTTTCATCTTCACCCCCATCATATTTCTTCCCATTCACTCCTTTGATTACTAGGGAATCTTTCCCATTCTAGCCATCTTCTTCTGGGTTCTATGTTTTAATATTCTTTGAAATGATGCTACTTTGTAACACCATCTCAAAGAGGGGAAAAATGTAGACATCCAAATTTTGACACTTCCATTCGTCCAAATTTATCCCTTTTCATCTAGAAACATCCCCTTATTTGCATTAATTAAGTAATATTACTATTATTTAATTAATATCCTTAAATTCTTCTAAATCCTTAAGATATTTAGTTAATAATTAAATACCTTATCCCTTTATTCCCCTTTTTCCTCAAAATAATTAAATAAATAATACATTTATTTAATCCCTCACATGTCACATCCTCCATCACTTTTCCTTAATCTTAATCCACCTCCTAATCCCATCATTAGGGATGTTCACATGTCTAATCTTTGATTAAGATGTGCCACATCCTCCAACTTTTACAAGTTGGCTCCTAATCTTCATTAGCCACTAACTATCTTCTAATCACTGATTAGCTAGTCCAATCACCCTCTTGGTCAACTCTCTCATTACCCAATGAATTTTTAATTCCTTTTTGTCTTCCCAATGTGAATTTAAAATTAACTTTTATTCCTCCAAGGAATCTCCTCTTCCCCATGTGATCATTGATAGGTCACATCACTCACATGGGTCAAAGTCCTATTTTTTTGGAACCTTGTCTTATCCAAGGTACTTCTCAACTTCATTTTTGGGAACCTTGTCTTGTCCACAAAATAATCCCAATCATGTGAATTTAAAATTCACATTTATTATTCCAACAAATTCTCTCATCCCCATGATGATAAGATAGGACTTTCTAAAATTCCTCACTTGTCACCATCATTATCACTTGGGTACAAGTTCCTTTTTGAGGAAATATTCTCCCCTCTCAAGGTACTTTCAAAGTATTTGTCTTTCTTCCACATCACTTGTTCTTCTTCCACATCATTTGTACCCTTTCCATCTCACCATTTTGTTTGGACACTTCATCCTCCACATGGCAAGATGTGAGGGATTGTGAGTCCTCAACTCACCATAGCCCTCCATCTTGGACATGGTGGCTCAGTCCTGACCGTTGAATTCTCTAGAGAATTTAATTTCTTCTATAAATAACCCCCTTTCTCATTCATTCAGGGACCATTAGGAATTTTATCACATTTATGTTCTCAAGCCATTCAAGCATTCATCAAGCTCTAATACTTTCTCATCTTTTTCATTTGCATACTTAGCTCTCATCCTCCATTGTAGAATCCTTAAGATTTTATTGCACTTATCTCATACTCACATCCTTCATTGCACTCATCTTGCATCTTGACCACCTTGCATCTAATTTTCATCACATTTCCATCAAAGGAGCACACACTCAAGTTTCAATCAAGGGCCAACCAAGGGATCAACACAGATAAAATGTATATTTACTTGCTTTATCTTTTCTTTTGTTTGTGTTCAACATAGCCCAATCTTGAGGTGGTCTAGTGTTCTCTACTTTACATTTCTTAGTTTTTTTTGCATATTTATGAGGTAATAATACTTGCACATATTTTGGATCAAGGGTATTTTGACACAAACATATTAAGTTGGCTCAAGAAATCAAATTCAGGTTCATAATGAAAATTTTGAATTGTTAGTCTCTTTAGAAATGGTGGTTCTTATTTGTAATGTCTAGAGGTAACTTTTTTTTTTCAAGTGGTTTTATTGAATCATTGGTAGTTTCTATTTTTGGTTCCTCATTAGTAAGTTTTTTGATATGAGGAGATGATGGTCCAATAAGAATTCTTTAGTAATGTAGGTGGATATCACTAACCTTAACCCTAGATGCTGGGTATTGGATATGTTTACTAGTATTAGCTTTCTAAACAAGCTTATTGTTAGGGTTTGGTGCATGTTGAGCAAGAAATTGTGGCTCTCTTGGTTGTGCTGGGGTAGATATGGCTGCTTTTTGTTGCAAATATTATTGTGGCTATGAGTAACTGACATTTTAGTTCTTCCACTATTGGTTTTCATACCATTGTGGTGGCCATTGGTTTTAAGAAGACTTCCATTGCGGATTGTATTTTGGGGCTTGATATTGTTGTTGTTGTTTCCAATCCCCTATTGTGGAGTCCATTTAGATGATTGAGAAATTGACCATGGTTGAGTCGAAATGTTATTCCAAGGTTTATTATTCCATTTAGGGAAATTTGAATTGACCATAAGAAAGGGCATATTATAAGATATAGAATATTGAGGCATACCTTGTATTTGTTTCCATGGTTTGTGTTGAGAAATATTAAACAGTTGGCCTTCATCATCGTCTAGGGAGAAAAAATTAGGTTTCCCTTGCTTCTCCTCAGAAATACTTGTAATATTTTTTCACTTAAAATTGATCCCTTTTTGGAAACAATGTGGGCAGTATTTAGTGAGAGTATCCTCTACCTCCTCTTATTTATTTTTGATGTTCAAAGTGTCTTGTTGGGTTCCTAGATGGATAATTATATCCTCCTTCATGTTGGACAAAAGGTTGTTGAGTTCCACCTTGGAAACACCCTTGGATGTTTTGGTGGAAGAGAACGCTCTATCACCCATGGTCTTCTTCATAGATGATCTTAAATAATTTCTACACATCTAGTAAATTTACTCAAAAGATAATTGTGAAATATCCTCTACTCCAATAAGGTTTAATGCAACCATTCAATCTTCATTTACTCCTCCTAGAAATACTAGTTTTAGGGACCCTGTGGAGAGCCTATTTTGTTGTGACTTCTTAAGAAAGAACTAGAACCTTTCCACATAGTATACAAGTGGTTCTCCTTCTTTCTATGAAATTATGAAGATATCATCTCTTTTCATGTCTGATCCTTAATAATAATCTTGGTATTTTTACAAGAATTTATCTTTCATTATTTTTGAATTTCATACTATATTTCTTCCTAGCCCCATGAAACACCACAAAAAAACATCTTCAACATGGTTGGGAAGAGTTTTAGCCTATGAGCATCTATGATATAGTCATAGATTTTGCATAGAACATCAAACTTGAACACATATGTATCTGGGTCTTCTATAATCAAATTGTAGAAATTGGGCAAAGCTAAAGGAGGTATGTTCTTTAGGGAAACTGATTACTCTTTATTTATGATTGGGAATTCAAACATAATAGAATATGTTGGGTTTTCCACCACCTCTTTTTCCATGATGTTAAGATGCCTTATGGGGACTCTCCCAAGGTCCAAAACAACTATAGGTCTAAGGGGTCTTTCTATGTCGTTGATTCCCTTAGCTAGTTCCTCTAATGGAAGTAGTTCCTTACTTGTGCCAATATTTTAAAATTCTTCTTGATTTAGATTTAAGGGGATAAATCTTCCCAAAGAGTCTCTCTGTCACCACATACAATAGTAACTTGAGCTTAAATAACTTCTTATGCATACTATTAGTGCGTAGTTTGGGGTTGGTTTATAAATTCTACTAGTCCTAGTTGTAAAAAAAAATCCTAGCTTGTGAAAGAAATATAAATGAACTTAAAACATGCTTAGGAATTATGAGCATAACACCATACTCACCAAAAATGTAGAGCTCCTCTTATGTTCATTCAATTGATGTAGATAACATACATACAACTTAACAGACCAATGGATCCCTTATTAAGAAATTTATTGTCCTAGAGGTGCTTCATTTAAATTGTCAACCAAGGAATCATAATCTTGAGATGATGTTGGCATTGCATGTGTAGCCGAGAATCTTAAATCCTCCTAATTGATTGTGTATAGAAAAGTAACAAAAATAAATCCAATTGAAAGTGACCTAACTAAACAACTATCTCTAAAAATAAATTCAGATAAATGACAAGTGTTGTGGGTAATTACAATAATATCTACAAGTAACTATTCTTATGCAGATGGTAAATTAATGACTCACTTATGCTGCAACTTAATTCAATAACAATTAATTGTTTATTCAACAACTCAACATACTATAAACCAAAAAATATAATGAAAAAATTTATTCTATTGCAACTAAATAATCTAAACTACAATGGATATTACAATACCTCAAGTGGACCTTGCTTGAGTTGCTGCAACCCCACAATATTCTTCCTCAAGTCCTAACTCAGAGATTCATGGAAAATGTGGTATTATTCTTTATTGCAATTTGAACATACAAAACTTAAGAACAAAGTATCTGATTGAAAATACTTGTATTCAAATTTACTTCATACATAATATCTAGCTAACATGATATCTCACAAGATCATACATACATATAGGATCTTTGAGAGTCCCATTTTTCTTGACTAAAAATAAACTATAAGCAACTATCAATTCTCCTAAAAACATAGCAAGAGGACTAGGTCTTATTTCAATAGTAAATAAAAGCTAGTGTAGATAAGAGTGTAAGAATCTTATCTGGACTCTACATCAATTAAGAAGATGGTTATAACCAAATACATGTATAACAGGGCATAACTTATTGCAAGTTACTAACCACTATTAGTACAAGTCTCTTCTTTCCTCCATGATTCAATAATTGCATAAAGTGAAAATATGGAGGGATCCATGAATAAATCATGTTCACACTCTAACCATTGCTTGCATGGGCTTCAAAAAATTGCACGTGATGTAGGCGATCACCTCCTTTGACTGCAGTGGACTGGCACCCTTCTACTATAGGTTGAAAGTCTTTTTGTTGCATGTTGAAAAATCCTTTTCTACATGGGTTAGTTTATTCCAAAGGCATATTTTATCATTAATAACTATATTTAACCATAAAAATCCATTAAATTCCTTAAAAATTCATAGATTCACACAACCATTTATCAATATAATATATCACCTTTAATGCTTTAAATACTTAAAATATATGAAAAGGTCTGAAAATGTCTTTGAAGCTTATAAAAAATATGATGAAAAGTATGAAACTCAAGCAAGGAAAACAAGACATTTCTAAGACTCATCAAGCATTACATTTTTAAATTGGGATATTTTAGAGGGAAAATTATAGTTGATTTTTTTCTTGGCATATTTTATCATTAGCTCACTTTTTCATGTTTTTTGTAAGAGTATAATATTTTCTTTACAACTGTTGAACACCCTTTTGATCAATCTATACCCGTTTTACCATCCAACAAGATTCATGGTGTTCTTCCACATGTGTGCTTGTCTTTTGTTTTATGATGTGAATTGTAGGTTTTTTTTGAAATTAGTTTCAAATATAATAAATAAGATCTTTTTCTAGGTTGAAAGGAGTCCTCAAAGGATTTCTTTACTCTTCTTAATAAAATTTAGTTAATCTATTAAAATTCCTTAATTATGTTTAAGGAAAGATTCATTATCTCCCCTGAAAATCTAATCTATCATCACTAATTTTCAGATGCTATTAAAACCTAGAAATTTAATGAAATGTACCTCTATGTCTTGTCTTTTAAACCACAGTCTACATGTTTTGTGGCCTTGACTTCACAAACTTAGTTTTCTAAAATGTTCTAATCTTGGCATACATGCATGAGACTTTGGCCAATAAAATGAATTTAAATTATGTTTAAAAACTTACAAAATAAAAACAATCTAACATTAACAAAAAATCTACAAAATATATAAGTAGATTCTTTTTTCAACTCTGCTACAATGTCATCTAGTAACTATATTTTGTTAAAAATAACAATTTCTCTAGCATACTTTTGCATCTTTTTTTTGTAAAATTATGGTTTTAGTCATTCTAGATATTTCATTGTCTAATGGGACATGATATTCACTATTTTAAAAAATATCCAACACTCCACCACAACTAAGTGTCACACTCAAAATTCTTGATAGTATAAATTTATAAACAATTAGCTCAATCCCCCATGGAATCATTGATTTTATTTTTTATTATTGAATTGGGAAAGGCTCATAAGAGTAAAATAGTATCCTTTTTCATGTAAAATTATAGGTGAATATTATATTGCATGAGATCTATTATCTGCAAATTCATGGTTCTTTGTTTCAATCTAGGATTGATATTAATCTAATAAATATAATTTTTTCAAAAGAAACAATGAATGTAGTGCTAGTGTTTTTATACAAAATAGTGTTGATGTTTTGATTAGGACTAACAAAGAATATTATTGATGTTTCCACAATGAGAAAAAAATAGTGGTGCTGGTAGGGTAACTGATAGCCTATGCAATTCCACTATAGATAAGATTCGTGGCTTTGGGAGAAGGGTTGCTCCCAAACATGCACTCTTTGAATAATTCAACATCAACATGTCCTAAGTTGATGTTATCTATCAATTCCAACTTGTAGTGATCTTTTATTGAGGGAAAAATCCTTTAAACTCCTACTTCAACTTTCTGACCCTTGACATTTAATCTTGCATAAAAAGACCTAATAAATAACCTATAGACAAATTTTCATACAGACAATAGTGTTGATGAGTATTTTTGCACAGAAAAAATTATATAAAATATCAAGTACTTATCTCTCTCAAAAGGAAATTATATAAAAAATTAACTACAACAAGGCTTCAAATGTAAGGCCTCGACTATGCAAAATAACTCACTATTCAATATATTTTTATTTTCATAAAGGGCCCTTACATTTACTCACTGGAAACCTAATGAGGATTTTAGATAGATTTGAATAAAATATGAAAACCCTAAGTATTGTAATATGGTAAAATGGGATTTAGGCTAAAAAACCTAACCTAAATCACACATTCCACCATAAATATTAAGGGACACAAAAGTATCCAAGAGTTTGATGTTGGGCTTTGATGATTGATTCGAAGATGTAGTGAACTAGGTGAACTAAGAAAAAAGTGATAAAATATTACAAAATTTGGAAAATATAGAACATAAAGATAGAAATAGGAAGTAGATATAGAGAGTGTAGACAAAGAAGAACTTGAAATTCAAATTTGGTGCTGAATTGGTAGGCTAGGGGCATTGGGTGCCCCAATCTAGAGATGTTGAATTATAGGGTTTTAGAGATGGTACTGTTGGCAACACAAGGAAAAACAACTGAGAGGGGGGTGAATCAATTGTCACAAAATATTAAAATTTTAACTTTAATCTCAAATATGATGAATGAACAATAAACCACAAGTAATCAACACATCAGAAACACATAGAACACCAATTTTTTTTTATTATGTGGAAACCCTATTAGGGGAAAACCACGATGGATGTTAGTCCACAATATTATACCATGTTAATAATATATATAAAAAATAGAAAGGGGAATCCACATGCATTTAGGCACACTGCCTAGAGCTCACTACTCAAATACAATAGGGGATCACTTCCCAACAATACAAAATATGATTAAATCCAAAGGGTATAAACTGAGAAAATAGCTTCTACATAAGCCTGATTACAGTTCCAGTTAAGCACAAAAAAACTCCTTCACTCTTCAATCTCACTCTGCTCTGCAATTGAATGAATAGATCAATTATCACACACTTGCACTATCTCTAGATTCTCTCACACCACACACACACAAACTTCACTCAACCAATCACTCATATATATCCTCATTATGGAATTACTGTTAGAGTAAAGGTTTTAATTTAATCATGTTGATTAAATTACCTTTATTCCTCTCTTAAGATTTCACTTTAGTTTGCATTTTGTGACATTTAATAATTATATTAATTATTAAATGTCTACCTATTAGGGTTTCTTTTAGGGCTACACAATATCCTTTTATAAGGATTCATCATTGTAATTTATCTCTCTTTGATGAATACATTTTTAGCTTTCAGAGCACCCTTGCTTGTTTGTCTCCATCTCTTCTTTCTGTGACAGGTTATTTGCATGTAGGTGATCTTCTGGTCTGTGAAGTTGGATTTATCAACTTCTCGCATGGTATCAGAGCTCCAGACCTGCTGCTTCCTGTTCGTCTTCTGAAGAATTTCGAGCTACGAGGGTTAGATCTAGCTTTCAGGTTTTCTGGTTTTTTTTTTGAGGATCTGGGTAACTCCATTTTTTGGGTGCATTTTGGGCCCAAACAAACCTCACGGTTGGATTCAGAGTGGCCAAAAACCCATATTTTCATATATGGCATAATCTATTTGGGCATAGTTGATCTGGGAGGCAAAATTTTTTTGCCCCAAGGCCGTATGGCCCCAGGGCACGCAAATCGAGGCAAAAAATTAAAAAATTCAATTTTTTATTGATTTTTTAAAGTTTTTAAAAAAATTTTCTGCGCGGCCAGTGTTAAACCGGCGCCGCCGGGCCACCAACCCCGGGGGGCCACCCGGACGCCACCGGGCCGGGCAGAGCCACCGATTCGCCACCAGTGGGCTTACCTCGGCTGGCCCCAGGTCACGTGGGTGACCAACACCCTGCCGACAGCCCCCGAGGGCTTACCCTGCAAGCAGCAGGGTCACATACACAACCAGGGGCCGCGAGCCCCCTGGTCGTCCATATGACCAGGGGCCGAAGATCTTAGCCCTTGAGGGCTGTGCAATTTTTTTAAAAACTTTTTTGAGCAACTTGCACGAAATCGGGCATAACTTGGGCATTTTAGCTCGGATTTTCAAATGGAAATAGGTGTTGGAAAGCTGGTTCCAAGCCCGATCTAATTAATGAGGATATTTTTTCTGATTTTTCCGTTTTGCAGTCTTTTTTTCCAGTCAAAGTCAGAACTTATGTTTTTCACTCCTGAGGGCGTATCTTTTGCGTCCGAACTCCATTTTTCATAAACGAATAGGCATTGGAAAGGTGTTTTTGTGATCTTTCCAGATCTATAATTTATTTTTCCAGAATCTACCCCAAGTACTTTTTATTCAGTTTTTTGTGTTTTCACACATCTGTCAATTATTTGGACATTTTGGCACCTGGAAATGATCTGTTTGCGTGGGATGGCTTTATTTGATCTTATTTATCAGTATTGAGGTTAGTTAGTCTCAAATTTTTAATTTGAAGAGTTATCATGGGTTTTTCTACTCACCCTTCAGTTGTTTTTCTGGAAAGGGGTAATTATGAGTCATGGGCAAAGGGTATACTTACACATTGTAGGTGGCTTAATATTTTGCCTTACTTGTATGATCTCATACCTACACCAGCAACTTTAGAGGGAAAAATAGCTTGGGATATCATTAGAAATCACATAGTAGGAGTTATTTTGTCTAGTGTTGATTCTGACACTGTGTGGGCTATATCGGGCATTGATTGTCCTCACTCACTTTGGACACGTCTTTGGGAGATCTATGGAAACCTCAGTCTTTCTCCATTCCTAGAGGATCCTGCTTCAGATTTTCTTGTACCCATTGGTTGGAGAGAGAACACACCTTTTGATCATGATACTTTAGAGGAGCTTCAGTATTTAGACACCCTTACATATTCTGATGAATCAGAGGATTGTCTCACAGTTCCTACTCTTCAGACTGAGATTATACTTGTATCAACATCTTCTCCTATTGTTCTTGATCAGTTTGATAGTGCCTCTTCTTTGGCTCCTATTGATTCAGCTAAGCAAGACATCATACATCTTTCAAACATGGCTACTTGGGATTCTTATCTTGCAGGCATTTCGTCTTTGTTTGTTGAGTCTCACATTGCAGATCTGGAGGATTACTTTGAGGATTTTCAGCTCCTCTTTGTTGACATCCATATTCTAGCTGTTAGCCCACCATCATCTGTGTATTTAGAGGTTGCAGTTTTTGAGTCTTCAGTTCAGTTTGGATTTGACATCTTTTGTTTCAGTTCAGACAGAGAGATTCTTCAACATCCTATCATGGCACACATCTTGAGATATCTTGGTTCTTCTCTCTTCACAGGGTTTCTTCATCTTCATCCTTTGGATCCGTTTCTTCCCAAGGGGAGGAATATTATATGCCGCTTCAGGATCTCTTTCTGGATTCTACCTCAGGCATCCATATGTGCGACATGAGTTTCTTCATTGTGGGGGGGGGGCTTCTAGTCTCTTTCTTTTTCTCCTATGGAGACCATTGTACATGTACTTATATGATAGAAGCTGTCTATGGGGGGTCTTATGTTATCCACCTCCTATCCTTCTGTTATTAGTGCATTTATTTCTTTCATCTCTTTTTGGAGTAGAGTTTTCCCATGAGGTTTTCTCTATTTCTCCACTTTACAGAGATTTGGTTGTAATTGGGTACCTGATCAGGCCTTGTTGCGGGACCCAAGTTTACTTTCTTGCATTGTAGTTACCTTTGCTTTCTTGCACATGTTTGTAACTGCACTTTTGCTCATCTTAAGGGGGGTGTTAGAGTAAAGGTTTTAATTTAATCATGTTGATTAAATTACCTTTATTCCTCTCTTAAGATTTCACTTTAGTTTGCATTTTGTGACATTTAATAATTATATTAATTATTAAATGTCTACCTATTAGGGTTTCTTTTAGGGCTGCACAATATCCTTTTATAAGGATTCATCATTGTAATTTATCTCTCTCTCGGATGAATACATTTTTCAGCTTTCAGAGCACCCTTGCTTGTTTGTCTCCATCTCTTCTTTCTGTGACAGGTTATTTTCATGCAGGTGATCTTCGGGGTCTGTGAAGTTGGCTTTCTCAACTTCTACAATTACATCAACCACTTAGTCAACCAGAAAAATAAAACATATTTACAATGTCGACCCAAATTAACAATTAAATTTTCAATGCAAATTAAACATAGTCGACCAATACAATGATGCAACCCAAAAAAATATCCATGCGCGCACCAAACATTCAAATTTCAATCTCCAAGGATCCACAACACGTTACCACCAACATGTCAGCTAGGAACATGAAAACCCGAACATGCACAAGAAAAATCTTTGACCACAAGCACACCGATCAATGTAGACGTACAAAAATGATGGAGAATGATCTAGAAACATCCACAAACAACAAGAACTAACAGAGAGGAATCCAAAACAACTATAATTACACAAAATTCAATCAGGAACACTGACAGAGACCACAAAAATATTGTCAGAACACAAATATTCATAGCACGATCAAGTCTTCATGTGGACCTCTGAAACTTTTGGTAGATGAACTAAATACTCTAAAAAATAAACCCTTTAGTCCACAACAAATGATCTTCAACATATAGAAAAATACCTTCATGACCTTCACTATTCCACTGGCAACCTGCAACTCTTCTTTTAAATTTTTTCTCAATATCCTTGACATATACAACCTTCAATACAATAATGTTAATAGTGTTGACATCAATGACAACCAAATATAAGCAACAAAACCACAACATCTAACAATATCCCCCTTTGGCATTGATGGAAACATATGATGTGAAAAACACCATCAACACAACTCTCAATCAACACTTACTCCCCCTTAGATTCTAATTCTTCTTCCTTGACCTCTTCTACATGGTCTTCTCCCCACAAGGCTCTTCTCCCTAGATAGGAAACAATTTTTCACATAACTCTTCTCCCCCTTTGACATCAATGGAAAAGATAAGCATTCTCTTCCCACATACAAGCTATGAACCACATATCTGCACATCTAACTGCTCCCCTCGAGTAGCATCCACATAAACATCAATCCGGATCAAGAAATATAGCTTTGAAGCATATGGATTGATGCAAGTAAATGTATCTCTTAGTTCTTATCAGGAGGGGTAATCACCCCTAGTATTTCTCTAAGATATTTAAAAGTATCCTTCAACAATGGCCTAGTGAAAATGTCTGCAACCTATTCTTTGGTAGGCACATGCTCCAGTATGACTTCTTTCTCATTTACTTTCTCCCTCAAGAAGTGAAACTTGATGGATATATGCTTAGTCTTAGAGTGTAGCACCAAATTCTTTGCAATGTTTATTGAACTTGAATTGTCACAGTATATGGAAATAGGCTCTTCATATACCACCCTGCTATCTTTCAACATCTGTTTCATCCACATCACTTGAGTACAGTTGTTTTCAGCAATAATATAATCTACTTCAATAATAGATAGAGAAATGGAATTTTTATTTTTGCTCAACCAAGACACCAACTTCTTTCCTAGGAAGAAGGCACCACCACTAGTACTTTTCCTTTCATCTACGTCTCCTTCCCAATCCACATCAGTATATGCACTCAAAGTAAGATCATCATCCATACGATACCAAATTCCAAAATCAATTGTTCCTTTAAGATATCTGAAGATTCTCTTTACAACAATCACATGAGATTATTTTGGATACATACAACATTCATAATGTCTGGTCTGGTTTGAGTTAAATAGAGCAATCCGCCAATCATTGATCTATATCTTTTATGATTTTCCTTAGGAGAATCATCATTCTATATAACTTGCATCTAGTTACCATGGGAGTACCAACAGGTTTTGAATCTTCCATGCCAAACTTATTCAACACCTCTCTCACATATTTGGACTAAGATATGAAGATCCCCTTGTCTAACTAAGTAACTTGTAGTCCCAAAAAAAGCTTCATCTCTCCAATCATACTCATCTAAAATTCACTCTTCACTTCATCAAAAAACTTCATACACGGTTATCATCTCCAAAAATAATGTCATCAACAAAGAACTCAATAATTAACTCTTTGTCATGATCCAACTTGAAATATAAGTTGTCAATAGTACCTTTATTGAATCCAAGCTTCAGTAAGTATTTGTCCAGTCTAGCATACCAGGATTTGGGGGCTTGCTTAAGTTCATATAGAGCCTTCTTCAATTGACAAACCATGTCTTCCTTATTAGTTAGTTGAAATCCATCTAGCTGTTCAATATAAACTTCTTCTAGTTCTCCATTCAAAAAGGTTGACTTCACATCCATTTGATACACTTTATAGTTCTTATATGCAGCATAAGCAAGAAATAATCTAACAACTTCAATTCTGGCAATAGGGGAAAATGTTTCTTCAAAATCAATACCTTCCATTTGTGAATACCCTTTACATACTGGTCTTGCTTTATTCCGAACCACTTCACCTTGTTCATTCAGCTTATTTCGAAAGACCCATTTAGTACCAATCAAATTTTTATCTTTAGGTATGGGAACAAGTGTCCATGTATCATTCTTTTCAATTTAAATTAGTTCTTCTTTCATAGCTTCCATCTAGTGTTCATCATTGCAGGCTTCATTAACATCTTTAGGTTCAATCTTGGAAATCAGGCAATGCTCTTCTGCTATCTTCCTTCTAGTTTACACACCTTTACTATTATCTCCTATGATTTGATTTTCATAATGGTTTAGCTTTACATACCTTGGAACTTTAGGACTCTCTCAAGCTTCTGGTTCTACTGTTCTCTCTTCTGCACTTGTACTTGTCTCTCCTTCCTGACTTACTTGATTTACCTGAACAAATTGAAGTTATTTTACCAGAACATATGGCACAATCTGAAGTTGATTATGTGTCTAAGAATTCTTCCCTTGATTTGTATTGTCTTCATCTGAATCATATCCACAATATATGGATGATCTAACAGAGTCCTCATCAACTCTAACATTTGCACTCTCAACCATATTTCTCTTTCTTCTATTATAGCACCGATAGGCATTGCTTTTAGTAGAGTAACCTAGAAATATTCCTTCACCGCTTCTTGCATCAAACTTTCCCTTTATCCTCATCTCTCTTAATATAGCATTTACTTCCAAAGATCTTGAAATACTTAACGGTAGGCTTATATCCAAACCATAGCTCAAAAGGAGTCTTACCAGAATTACCATTGACATTTACTTGGTTCAAAGTGTACACAACAGTACTTACAACTTCACTCCAATAGATATGAGGGGAATTTCCTTCTATCATCATTATTGTAGAAACATCTAGAACTATTATGTTCTTTCTCTCCACAACTCCATTCTGTTGTGGGGTTCAGGGGGCAGATAACTGTCTTTTGATTACATGCTCTTCACAAAAGGAATTAAACTCCCTCGAGGTGAATTCACCACCTCTGTCTGTCCTTAAGCATTTGATTTTTAGACCTTTCTCATTCTCTACCATAGCTTTGAAACTTTTTAACTTTTCTAATGCTTCACACTTTTCTCTTAAGAAAGCTACCCATACCATCCTAGAATAATCATCAATAAGCAACATAAATTACCTGTCACCATGAAGAATTTTGACTCTAGAGGGACCACAGAGATCAATATGCACTAGCTCTAGCAAACCATTTGTATGATGTTGTTTGCTTCGGAAGGAGACTCTAGTCTGTTTTCCCATTTGAGATTCTGTACAGATTATGTTAGTAGGATTCACTAGCTTAGTTAGATCTCTTACTGCTTGAGTGGAACTTACTTTGAAAATGTTATCAAAATTCACATGACGCAACCTCCTATGCCATAACTAGCTTTCATCTACTTGATAAATTAAACAACTTTCACTAGCAGTATTCAGGTGAAAAGTATTACCTTCTGTCTTTTTACCTGAAGCAATTACCTTTCTAGAGCTTCCAAGTATCCTACATCTACCATCTTTGAATTGAAGATCATAACCCTTGTCCACCATCTGTCCAATACTCAACAGGTTGTGCTTCAACCCTTCAACATAAAGAACATCATCAGTGTTGTGCTTACCACCAAGAAAAAAAGATCCTCTGCCACAAATCACACCAACATTGTTATCCCCAAAGCTTACAACCTTGCCGTCATAATTTTCTAGACTTACAAATTTATTTTGTCACTAGACATATGATGTGAGCATCCACTATCAATAACCCACTCATCCTTATCTTCAGTTTGGGCTACAAGAGCTTTCTCAACTTTAGCAGATTTAGTAGCTATAAGACTATTTTCATTGGTAACAATGAAAACCCATTCATCTTCATGTCCATTATCTTTATCAAACTCATCATCATTCACTCCTTCAGCATAGTAACATTTCTTTTGGGATCTAGACTTGTTAGGCTTAGATCTAGGAACTCTTTTAGGACATCTTGATGCAAAATGACCTATTTTACTGCATGAAAAACATTTAATAGGCAAAACTCCTTTATACATACCTTGTCCTCTGCCTTCTTTCTTCACAATTAGTGCTTCTAATTCTTCTACTTCTCTTTATTCATCTTCAAGCTGTTTCATTTCTTATTCATTTTTGAATGATTTTCTAGAAGATTCCCCCAGATCATATCTTTGCTTGTTTCTTTCGGATATAGTAGCCTTAAATGTAGTTTCAATCTTGGGAATAGATTCACCAAATTCACTCAATTAAAAGGAAACAAGTTTACCAATCAGTGTATCCCTTGTCATATTTATCAATGATTTGGTTTCTTCAATAGCATGAGCCTTTGCTTTGTAAGAGGGAGGCAATGATCTGAGCACTTTAGCTACAATTTCTTCCTCTTCCAGGGTACCACCAGCATAAAAGAGGAAATATTTTCATCTTTACCCATCTTCAAATTTTCATACTTTCCTTTCAAACTCTATAGCTTAGCCATCTTCACATGTAAATCTCCTTCATACAAATTTTCTAGCTTTGTCCAAATCTCATGAGCTGTCTTCAGACCTATCACATTTGTCATTTTTGAATCTATTAGAGCACTCAACAAAGCTTCCATAGCCTTGACATTATTCTCAACCACTTTAATCTCATCAGTAGTGGAAGGACCATTCTGAGGAATAACATATGTATTCTTAGTAATCTTCTAGTAGGGTTCACCAATACACCTCAAATGACACTCCATCCTAGCTTTCCACATTGAGCAGTTTGTTCCATCAAATCTAGGATTGTCCTTCTTGTATGATGCCATCATAGATCACCTCAAGCTTTTAAATTTCTTTAGAGGAACTTGGATCTAATACCAATTGTTGGGAAAACAAGGATAAACAACTAAGAGGGGAGGGTGAATCAGTTGTCATAGAATATTAAAATTTTAACTTTAATCTTAGATCTAATGAATGAATAGTAAACAACAAGCAATCAACACATTAGAAACACGAAGAACACCAAATTTTTTTTACGTGGAAACCCTATTAGGGGAAAAACACGGTGGATGTTAGTCCACAATATTATACCTTGTTAAAAGTATATATAAAAATAGAAAGGGGAATGCACATGCATTCAGGCACACTGCCTAGAGCTCATTGTTCAAATACAATAGGGGCTCACTTCCGAAAAATAAAAAATAGGATTAAATCCAGAGGGTATGAAATGAGAAAATAGCTTCTACACAAGCCTGATTATATTTCCAGTTAAGGACAGAAAAACTCCTTCACTCTTCACTCTCACTCTGCTTTGCAATCAAATGAATAGATCAATTATCACACACTTGCACTATCTCTAGCTTCTCTCACACCACACACACACTAACTTCACTCAACCAATCACTCATATATATCCTCATTATGGAATTACATCAACCACTTAGTTGGCTAGAAAAATAAAACATATTTACAATGTCGGCCCAAATTAACAATTAAATTTTCAATGCAAATTGAACATTGTCAGCCAATACAATGATGTGACCCAAAACAATATCCACAAGCACACCAAAAATTCAAATTTCAATCTCCAAGGATCCGTAACACATTACCACCAACATGTCGGCTAGGAAAATGAAAACCCAAACATGCACAAGAAAAATCTTTGACCACAAGCACACCGATCAATGCGGACATACAACAATGATGGAGAATGATATAGAAACATTCAAAAACATTAGGAACTAATAATGAGGAATCCACAACAACTAGAATTACACAAACTTCTATCATGAACACTGATAGAGACCACAAAAACACTATCAGAACACAACTATTCATAACATGATCAAGTCTTCACGCTAACCTCTGAAACTTCCGGTAGATGAACTAAATACTCTAAAAAATAAATCCTTTAGTCCACAACAACTGATCTTCAACATACAAAAAAAAATACCTTCACGAACTTCATTGTTCCACTGGCAACCTGCAACTCTTCTTTTAAAATTTTTCTCAATATCCTCGACATATACAACCTTCAATACAATAATGCTAATAGTGTTGACATCAATGACAACCACATATCAGAAACACAACCACAACATCCAACATATACAAGGATAGTAGTGTTTACAAGTCTCTGACTATGAAACCCAGATTTGAAGTCCAACAAAGTGTAATTAATTAGCTTTCCCTAATTTGTTGATAATAGGAACATGAATGCACAAACTAGGGTTTTGAAGCCTGGAGATCTCAAATCCACTTTAATCCACTTCATAACCGCAACCTATAAGATGGACAAGGGGATAAGGGTTGTTTTGTATAGGGGATTTCCTTGGTCAAACCCCATTTTGGTGTTTCCACCTTCATAATTATTATAATGATAATGCTAAATATCAGGTGCTCTCAAAGGAGCAAAGACAAATAAACAAATAATGAATGATAAAGAACATAACTTGAACTTACCAATCATAAATGATATCCTTGTTGTAGTGAAGTCAATTTCTCATCATATGCAAGGAGGAATAGGAGGATTCTTAGAGATCTTGAGGGTTTTAGTGCTCACAATCATAACAAGCATAAACATGAAACATATTACAATGCATGAACATGAATTTTCTTGTGTTGCAAAATTGTAATGATTATAATTGTGTTGTAAATCTTCTACTTATTCTACTCCTGATGCTGCATTAATTATCTTTAGGATGCTTGTAACCCCCCACCAAGGAACCCTAGAGGATGACACAACTATAGCACAATAATGAAACATTTTTTTACAAGAAACAACAATGAATTGCATATCATAACTTAATGTATAATCTAACCCAAGTCCTCTAAGGTTCCATGACTACGTTACTAACATATCCTTTAATCAAGAGCTAGAATCATTACATTAACTAATGTGTTAAAATGATTTATCTAATAATCAAGTTCATTTTAAACCACCACATTAAATGAATCCACATTAAGTATATCCATAACATGTCATCCATTAAACAACATTAAAGATCATTTATAAACAACTACCAAATATATATACAAATTAAATTACATGAGAATACATTATAATCTGTTACATTTTTTACAATAATGCTTCCCTAAATACAATTGGGAAGAATACATTAGATTACAATAAATGGTACAACTGAGATACAAGTCCAATACATATACATAAAAGACTATCCTCTCACTCTAGAACATGAACTGGAATCCGCTACACAAGGTGCAACCTCCATGCACACAAACAAGTGACAAGGAAAGCCAATGGAGGAAAAATCACCAACCTACCAACCATGTGGAACTCTAAGGTCCACCCCCAATGCTAGGAGATAACATAAGGTCCCAATACAAACAAACAATCAAGAAGACAACAAGCTAACTGAGATAAGGGATTAACATGACTTCAACACAACATTACAACAATATTAACATTAGATACACCACTTACATCACTTCTAGAGGAATCCACACAACAAAAGGAGAAAAAACAGCAAGGGAATGCTAGACTACAATAGGGAAGAGTGTCATCGTATGGTTTTGGCATGGGTTGTCCTGATAGTCTCTCACTAGATGTCGAACCCCATCTATGGTTGTCCTATAAGTCTCTCACTAGATGTCGACCCCATAGGGTGACACATGTGGAACCAACATTCCTTTTGTGATGACAAGGAAGTTGATCTTACCAACTAGGTCTTCTCAACTCTGCATCCTTAGCCATGGGAAAGGCATGGGTGAGGCATCCATTATCTTGTTTAATGTGAAATATACCCATTCCCCCTAATTCATTTTTAGGTTATCACTGGATTAAGAAACTCTCGAATGGGTTGTCCTAAAGTCTCTCACAAGACACCAACCCCCATTGAGAGCCACTCCCCCTACTTGCAACTAGTAAACCCTACAAAAAAGAAAGAAATTTACCTTCTTGCACACTTAACCTAACCACATGAATCCCACACACAGAGCAAGGCATAGACCATCTTACCCACATATCACAATCACAAGAATGTATACTCAGTGCAAGGCATAGATCCTCTTGCACACAACTCAAAAAAGTACCAATCACTTCCATGTGCAACAAACATAAAACCCATACATACAAAACACTCCCTCCTAAACCTTTGGAAGACTACCATAACAACTTCACACAAATGACTTCCATTTTAAACAATAACCCAAAATCACCTTGATTTCACAAATCAAACACCATATTTAATGCCAGTAATTAATCAAGCAATACAACCACAAAAACATTATTTCCACATATTTAACTTAATGGTCACTTAACACAATCATTCTTAAACATCTATATCAACAATTATTCTAATAGCCAATTCATAGTGAATTTACACACATTGACAATCAAATAATTCTAATAGACATCAACATTCAATAATTTATGAAAAGATAATCTAGCTCGTTTATTTACACATCCTCCAATTACCTAACTATGAGTAACTCAATTTTATTCCTATTTAATTTTACAATTACTTATCTACACAATCAATTAATTACAAAGCAGAAATATCCTTTTTCTAACACCATAATTTATATACATGTATTCATATACATATATAAATATTTATATACTATATAAATATATACACATATATCGCTATATATATACATATATATGTACATACTATAAATTGAATGCTATTTTCAATACAATATTTTAACTTATAAAATGGAAGCATATATATACATACATATACATATACATATACATATACATATACATATACATATACATATATATATATACATATACATATACATATACATATACATATAATTGAAACTGAGTATAATCATCGAAGATCAAGCTTTGAAAATAAGTATATATAGTGAATGCTAAATGTAACACATTTTTAGATTCATCAGATTGAATATAATAAAAAACCAACGTACTATATAAATTCATTTAGTAGAAAATATGAATATATAGACTTACATACAATTCAAATGCCTAACAAATATCAATATATCGAATTATATACATGATATGCTCATTGAAAGGAATAAGGTCTATGACTTAAACTTAAAGAGACAACTATGGTACACCCATAATTTCCTTCATAACTTCCAAAATTACTAAAGATTTCCAAATGGCATACCTTATTGAGTTTCTCAGACAAGGGAATTAGGGACAAGCATGATTAATCAATGAAATAGAGAAAATCTTCTTGGGGACTTTCAATTTGACCACGAATTGAGCTATGAATGATAAACATAAGAATTTCAAAAGCTCAAATTTGTGGAGAGAGAATGATTTAGTGTAGAGTAATTTTAGTATTTCTAAATCGTTATAAGATGGTAAATACAAATAAAACAAGGGTTGGTAGCTGTAGAGATTTGTATACTGCATCAGATGAAAAAGAAGATAGAAGACGCAATGAAAAGATCTAATAAGCATAGATTTATTTTTCTACCATTTTCAGGAAGAGCCCATCTGAGGGATGTGAGCCATTTCTATCATTTCAAAAAGTGACAATATTCTTGGAGATTACTGGTGATGCTAAATGACACAATGAAAAATTGACTTGCACTATAATAATGTGTGTAACGCCCCACCACACAACCCTAGAGGAAGTTGCAATTAACTACCCAAACGTACTAATTTTTTTTTTGTTTAAGTACAATTAACATGCAAGTTCACTACCCATTTCCAACAACCTCTAAGGTTATGAGACTGAGATTACTTTTAAACCCAAACAAGAAACATGAATTGAAAACATAGCATTTAATTACTTAAAGAATTAAGAACACATACAATCCATACATGATAAATTACATCAAAGAATAAGAAATACCACATGATTTCAAATACAATAATTTAACAATATGATTACAACCCTCATTCTCTAAATGAGGTAAATCCAATAAGCATGGTTACATAATACATCTTCCACCTCGATAACAGATGAGGGGTAATAAATACAAGATCTACTGGAATGAATAAAGCATGAAATGAACTGGATCCCACGAGCTCTCCAACTAGAAATCTCATCCACATGAACAAGAACTGGGAACCCAACAGTGTAAGGTGCATGTTCCACCCAACCATATGGTACCCAAAGGACCAACCCCCATGCTAGGAGATAGTAAAAATCTTCCAAGGAAAAACCTACAACCTCTAGACATAGGCAGAACAATACTAAACCAAACAAGTACAATACTAACAACATGATTATAATGCTTCCAAATACCAATGATCAACTACATAATACAACAAAACTGACTTTTGATTGTCATAGAGAGAGTGTCACACATAATTTTCTATGAGTTACCCTGGCTCAACCTTCCTAGGCTACCGAACCCCCATTTGGGGTTACCCTGGCTTGCCTCTACCAGCCGTCGGACCCCCATACAAACTGTGCTTCTCATCTCATCTCAAGCCTTGATAAGTGCATGAGTCATGAGAGAGGCATTCATTATCTTAATTAGTCTGAAAGTTTTTCATTAATTCTTTTTAAGTTATCACTTACTTAAACCCTAAGTGAGTTACCCTGGTGCCCCTCTGTGTGCCAGACCCCCACCTAGAGCCACTCTCCTATCAACAACACATACAAACCAATCACCAAGGGAATCCCAAGTGCATGCTAACAAGATAAAACCACTCCAACTCTAGGAGGAACATATAATGAAAAATCACCCCAAACACTAGAGGCAACAAAAAACATAATCTACTCCTTCCAAAGGAGGCACAAACCACATAAACTGCTCCTAAACCAAAGGAGGCACAAATCACATAATCTACTCCTAATCCAAAGGAGGCACAAACCATCCTTGTTCGTGAAAATTGGGTAAAACAATAGGATACAACTATACGCACTACCCAAGACAATACACAAATCGAGCCATCACATAAAATATCCCAACCTAGAATAACTTCTCTAGAAGACTTACTAACTCGATTAACCCATTTTGCCCAATGGACATAATAGGAAAAACACAAGTTAAAAGCAACTTAGGCAAATAAAACTTCTAATATTCAGATTTCTTAAATCCAATCCAACAATAATATTTTGCTCAATTACTTCTAATTCTAGACAATTTTATTCATAAGATAAGAACAAATCAAACTAATTATTTAACTCTATAATTTCTCCAATTACACATTACATGAAGATAACTAGACTTGACATAAATTCATTTACAACCAAATAATATTTAAACTATCATAACATCATTTTTTTACAAATTTTCATTTCATTTAAAATGGATATTTATTTCCCTTAAAATCATTCCCTTATTAACTAATTACTTGATCATTTGATAAGCAATTATAAATTTAAATCTAAGGGTCTGCTTTAGTTTCCCAATAATATTTAAATATAAAAAAACTCATTTCCCCATTTAAATCATTTCATTATAAAATAAATGTTTTCATCCATTACAATAAAATAATCTTAAGATCATTATATTTAAATATAAATATATATTAAACATATACATAATTATATACTTAATGTATATACATTTATATATATATATATATTTATAAAATCCATTTAAAAACCAAATCATTTAAAATCCAAACCATTTAAATAATAACCAATTATTTAACATATAAAATAAATAAAATAAAATATAATATATTATATTATATATAAAAAAAAAACAAAAAGAAAATTTATAAAAAGAAAAGCCCCATCTTAGGGCACAGAGGTCAACCCTGCTATGGGTGGGGCTGCTACACAACCCTCCCCACAGGGCGGTGACCTATGTGCTACACAACCCACCTCCCACAGGGGCGGCGGCCTGTGTATTGCACACAGTCTGCCTCCTTTGAGGTTGGGTGGCGGTGGGGATAGCTTCCCTTGCCTCCCCCACAAACTAATAAAAAATAATAATTTTATATTATTTTATTTTCCTTTCAAATACTCATTCTTTTAAATAAAAACAGAGCACAACCAAAGAAAATCCTCTGTTATGGTAATTTCCAGAACATGATTTTTGTGCCAAAGTTTTATTAGGAAACAAATTTAATTTAAAAAAAAACCCAGACCCAAAATGCAAAAAAACATATGTATATTCATATATATATAAAATCTCCATTTCACAGCCAAATTGAACAAGCTTTCAACAAATTAAACTACAACAAAATAATACTCAAGCATGATTTCATAGTTTCAATTTCTGGATATCCCCAAATTTAAATACATAAATTTAAATGCTTTCCTTTTGTTTCCTCTTCCATTTTCTATTGTTAAACTTGGAAATTTCTATTGAAAGAGTTTTTTTTTCCACAAACATCTAAATTTCTTCCATGATTCAACAGGGTTTTCAAATATGTTTGCAACAAGTTTCCAAAACTGAAAAACCAAAGTTTCAAAATAATTAAAAAAAAAAGAACCTATTTGAAGCTTGAAGAAGAAAAGTTGAGCTTCTTTGCAAGATAATTTTTCCAAAGGTTTTCCAAAGTCTTCACCCAAATCCAATAATTCCTATCTCCAACAAGAATACCTTCATTTTTCTTTTTAACAATAGTTTTCTTCCAAAATGAAATATCTTTCCCAAATTTAGTCCACTTTTCTAAAAATATCCCATCCACCATAGTTATTACTCCCTCTATGCATTTTGGAGATATTTTGCTTTTTTTGAAAATTTAAAACTAAAATTTCTTTTCAACACGACTTTATTACTTCTATTTCAAAAAGCATTTGAAACTTTTAAATTTCCTTTTCAAAAGAATTTAAACTTTTAAATTTTCTTTTTCAAAAAAAACATTTAACACTCCTAATTCCCAAAATGAATAACTTAATTCAATACCACACAATTAATTTAATTAATCAATAACATAAATCTAATCCAAGATTAGATTATGTTATTAATTAAATTAAATTAATTAATAAATTAAATAGCATATCCAATATTATAACTAGATAAATTTAATAAACAACTTAAATACATAAAGCCATTTATTTACCTTTTCCAACTTGAAATTAAATGAAATCAAGGAGAGATGAACAACAAAGAAGAAACTTAACCCGACTAAAACTCGACAACACACTATGACTAGGGTGATGACTTGGCACAAAAAATCTAACTACTATCTTCCAATCGAATACCGTTGGCTAATGGACACGCTCAAACCTGTGAAACCAGGTGGAGTCGGTGTCCTGTACCTATCAACCTGCGAATAAAGAGTATACCGAACATGCATACATATAACATAATAAACACACCATGAAGAGGAAATCGCGGAATCGTAGGGCACTCGCAAGTGAGTGATGTGATCTCATCCCCTTCACCAATACACTCATCATAGATTGATAGGTCCATCATCAACAAATATCTCATGCAATAACATGTTATAATAACTAATCATCATTACATCAATTAAAACATGTCAAATAAAGCATCAGATAAGATACATCACATCACACAAATAGACTAAAACATGTCAAATAAAGCATCAGATAAGATACATCACATCACACAAATAGACTATCATTCTATAAATAGTGATCAAATCGCACACACAAGATAAAGTATCTCAATAACCAAAAATCACATCAAAGCAAACAAGGACACACTGTCTAGCCAGAAAGCAAAACAGAGGGTTATTACAATGTGCACCATTTCAGATTTCCAATAAAATGATAGGACATCCATAAAAGCATAACGAAGATGGAATTTTTTGAATGCTGTAACTACAAATACGATAATAAATATGTATGTAAATCAAGGAAACATAGACATAGCTCATGCATAGTTTGACAGAATACCTCAAAGAAATGTGGTCACATGGAATACAATGGTCACGTGTTAAGCACAAAGTAGATTCTGCAAGGAAGCTCTCAAAATCATTGAATAAATGAAGCACCCTGGAACACGTCATAACAATGCTATGACTTATGTTCTCTAAAATGTCTGTGCAGATGCGAGCAGAAGTGGTGTGGTGAAAACGTAATGAGATTGATGAAAGTTATAGGAATTTAAAGAGATGCCTGGAACACTGGACCAAACATATGCACTAAGAGGGATTGAACCCTAAGGGTAAGCAATGATTAACAAACATTAGCCATTTGCTATCTAAGAGACAGATTGTGTAGATCGGCTTAACCGCTACTTGAAATGAAAGCAAGTGATAAAGGGACATAGTAATGTCTATTTTGATACAAAGGCAAGGGGAGGAAATCAACACACACAAAATAAGAAAATGGCATGCAAGTGACGATGAACATAGATTGAAGAACTAAGAAGTAAGCCATTTTCACTCAAGGGTTACTGGTGTAGCAAAAGCTGCTACCTCACGATTGTTCAAAGCACTATAAATTATCCTTCTAAAAACTCAAAAAAGAGTCCCATAAATCAACATTACCATGAAGCTATGGCTTGGTGAGGTATTGAAGCGACCCACTAGATAAATAATTTATTATAGTTCGTTCTCTCTCTTTCTCTCATTCAACACTTGGTATAACATAGATAATCAATTTAAAGAAAGGATTTACAAGGGTAGACATACACCTACATATATTATTTAGACTGTGCATACTACTCTAATATATATGTGAAGAAGTAGCTAGATGTGATGAGGCTCAAAAGTAAGGTGATTAATGAAAGTTAGATGGATTAAGAATATACCACGCGAATTTTTTCAATAGAAATCAAATGAAATGTGTTAAAATTCCTATGATCTCCCTACAACCAACTCCATAAGAAAAATAATTTAGATTGCTTCTAATGTACAACTAAATCTGCTCCAACAATGATAGCACTAAACAAAGAATCTAGATTGGTGAATGAGAAACGAAAAATTAGGGAATTGATATAAAATGGTAAAAATATGTGAGATACAAATAAAATGCTAAGAATTCATGTTCTATAAAAATGGAGAATCGAACCAGTGACATACCTCAACAATGGGATTATCGCAATTGCCAAAAAGATGCATTGCTTTCATTTATTGATAGCTTCCATCTTGTTGATGGTGTTTTCTGCACAACAACAACTCAGACAGAATGCGATATTCTATCTCTCTTGAAAGGTAATTTTCAACAAGTTACTAAAAATCACCCCAAGGTCTCTCGGGTGTCAGGTCTTGACAGTGCATAAACAACTCAGATAATATGTGAAAATTCTGGTAATCACAAGAGGCCTTACAAATGAACAATGCTGGAAGTGAATTTTCATCAGATGCAATAATATGGTGATGCTTTCAATCCTAAAACTAACCCAGATTCAAAATAAACAACAAAAGAGATAAGGGTTTAGAGAAATTTCTAAATCTAAACCCTTTCTAAGACTAACAATGCAAATGATAAACACTTGAAATGGACCAATCCCAATGAAACCAATCTCTGCTTGACCAAGATTAATCTGCAATCTTACGGAAATAATGCAATCTTCTAAGGTTTTAAAGATTTTCAGATCATGAACATTCACCCAAGACAACCCAATTGCAGTTGAAATGAATAAATCTCCATAATTGAACCAAGCACAATGAATATAAAGGTCCAGGCTAACTTTACAAAGCAACTAACAATCAGCTAGTTGCAAAAAGTATGGACTAGGGATTGCTGCAAACACTTCAAACATTAAATCATGAACATCATTGAATCAGATCTAAATCTAAATCTAATAACCATGAGAAATTTTAAAAAATAGAATCATAAGAACCATGCAAGATAAGTCAACACAAAAGAGATCACCAGAAAATCACAATGCCTTCAATTGTATTGAATCACCAAACTCCAACAACAATTCCAATGTTATGTTACATCACTTGCTCAAAAATTAACTAGCTTCTACCTCTACTCTACTGTTAAATTCGCTCTCTATCAAATCTTCTCCTAATCTCTCTTCTTTACAAATGAGGCACAAAAGCCATTTATAGAAAACCCCAAACATGTCGGCCCAATTAGATTTTACAATAATAACTGGCCCCAAAACAGGTCGGCCTAATTATATTTTACAATAATAACAGGCCCCAAAACAGGTCGGCCAGGAGAATTTCAAAATAGGACAAGATTTGCATTAAATGCATGAATCTTATCCATGTTGGCCCATGATCTCCAGCAAGATCAGATTCATGTGTCTTCTAGAAAGTCCTCCCACTGTAGATAGTTTTGGCATGGATTCTTAGGTAGGTCCCATTTTGAAAATTTAAATTGAACACTTCCAGATTTCCCTCTTTTGGCACAAATCCATATGCAAGTCCCCCTTTTAATATTTGTTTAGTCCTGAAAAAAAAGATATCATCATTAATAGCCCACATGCCTATATTTGTTTAGTCCTGAAAAAAAGATATCATCATTATAAGGAAACTTTCCACTTTTAGAAATTTTTCCACTTTTGGAAATTTTATTTTCAAGAAATTTTCAAGAAATTTTCATTTTCAGGAACATTTTTAGAAAATTCCATTTTTGGAATAAATAAATAAATAAATAAATAAATAAATAAATAAATAAATAAATAATTATTTTTAGAAAAATTTCCATTCTGGGAAATTTCAGGATTTGGGCCCATCTGGGGAAATCAGACCAAGGGGAAAATCTGGGAAAATCCAGGTCAGGTGGATTCCAGACTAGAATCTGAGAAAATCCAGGCAGATAGGATTCCGGGAAAATCTAGCCAGACAGGAAAATCCCGGATTGGACTAAAAACCCAGATTTTTGCACAGAGCCAAACTTTGAGCAGAATTCGGGAAAATCCGGATGGACCGGAAAATCCCGGATTGGGGTAAAAACCTGGATTTTGCTCAGAACTTAGTTTTTTTTAAAAGTGCAACATGGGGAAATCACTTGGGCAAGCAAGATGAGAATCTAAGGACCTCCAAGAGCAACCAAATCAATAAAATTAAGAGGCCAAAAGACACCAAAAGCCAGAGAAAAAAGAGGGTCCCCACTTTCAGTGGGGCGTGTGTGCAAAACTACACAACACATCTTTTCTTAGAGTGATTAAAACAAAACCAAAAAAGCTCAAATCAAATAATAAAACCACTTCACTCTCCCACTTTAAAATAGAACATGTAAAACCACCATAATGAATCTGAAGCCCCCAAAACCACAATCCACAATATAAGAAACTTCCGAGACAAATTTCTCTCTTTCCCCAAAACAAAGCCCCAAAAATCTCTTAAAAGGATAATTATTTACAAAAGGAAGGCTGTTTGATTTTTTAAAACAAAAATCTAATTAAATCTCTAAAATCCCCAAAAAACATCAAGTTTCTTTTTCAACCATCTATTTGAAGTTATGCATGTTTAGCAAGAAAATCCTATCTTTTTTTATTATTTTTACTATTCATCAATTATCACATTCCATTATAATTTTTATTTTATATTATAATATTTCATTACACTTATAATTTATTATAAACTATAATTTTTAATAAATTTATTTGTATTTTAAGACAAAGGGAGTTGAGTGTGAAGGCCTATATAGAGAAGTTTTATAAAATTTACATTAGATCTGGCCATAATGAATTAGACCATGAAAAATTAGTAAGATATGTTAATGGATTGATGTTGAATATTCAAGATGAACTAAGTATGATAAGGCTACGTCAAAATGTGGAAGAAGCATATCAGTATGCTCTAAAAGTTGAGGAGAAATTGGAAAGAATGAAAGGAACAAAAAAAGGTAGAGGTTGATTTAGCAAAGGGAAAGTGTAGCAACAGAAAAATTATAGCCATGGAAAGGAGGCTAGCCCTTCAAAAAGACAAAAGGAGAAAGATGAAACAAGATCAAAACCATACCCCATGAGAGGTAGAGGTGGATATGGAAGAAGCCAAGGTAGAGGCTTTTGAGGAACATATTTTACTTGTGGACAATTAGGCCATATATTTTATGAATTCCCACAATGCAGACCGGAAGGATCAAAGAGAATATGGATAACAAGTGCTCATGTAGAAAAAGGGGACGCCAAATCTACAGGGTTTGTTAGTCAACTAGATGAACCTGAGAGAGGATAAAAAATTATGATGAAGAGGACACTATTGAAACCAACCAAAGGATAAGATGAACCTATGCAAAGAAAAAGTTTATTTAGAACAATATGTAAGTTGGGTGGAAAATATTATAAGGTTATTATAGATATTGGTATCACTAATAATTTTGTTTCAGTTGAAATGGTGGAAAATTTGGAGTTAAAAAGAATAGCTCACCCTACCTCTTATAAGGTGTCAGTTAGAAAAAGGGCACCAAGTCTTGGTTGATCAACAATGCCTTGTGAATTTTTTAATAGGAACTTATGAAGATGAGGTGTGGTGTGATATCATTCCTATCGACGTATGCCACTTACTTTTAGGGAGGTTGTGGCAGTTTGATAGGAAGGAGATCCATAATGGAAGAGAAAACACCTACACTTTGGAGAAAAATGGAAGAAAACATACTCTTACCCCATTGAAACCTAAGGAAGAAGAGGTGGAAAGTAGTCCAAGAATGTTGCTAATGACCTGAAATCAATTTTTAAAGGAGATTAAAGGGGGAAAAATATATTTTACAATAGTTCCCAAGGATCTACAATTAGATGCAGTAGATGACAACAATGACATGCCTTTAGAAGTAAAGGATCTTCTTGAAGATTTTGGATGAAATTGTGTCCAAGGAATTACCAAAACGATTACCACTTATGAGGAGCATCAACCATCATATTGATTTGATTTTAGGGTGAAAGTTTACCCAACAAGGTTTCCTATCAATTGAAACCTCTAGAAAATAAAGAGGTGAACAAACAAGTGTAGTATCTATTGGAAAGAGGAATAATTAGAGAGAGCCTTAGCCAATGCGTGGTACCAACTACATTAGCACCAAAGAAGGATGGTGGATGGAGAATGTGCATAAAATCAAGAGCCATCAACAAAATAACCATAAGTAGCAAGGAAGAAATTTTTTTGCACATTATGAAAGTCTTACAAAGGCTCAAGGAAGAAAGGTTATTGGTGCATTTCAAAAAGTGCAGTTTTATGAAGAAAAATTGGTTTATTTGGGATATATAATATCACCACAAGGGCTACAAATAGATCTAGAAAAGGTACGTGCTATCATTGAATGGGTAACACCTAGGAGTGTACATGAAGTTAGAAGTTTCCATGGTTTATCTAGTTTCTATCATAAGTTTATTCAAAATTTTAGTGGGATATGTGCACCCATGATTGAAACTATAAGAGGATATAAAACGAGTATACATGGATAGCAGCAGCAGATAAATTTTTTGAGCTTTTGAAGGTGGTCATTGAGGAACTAGTTTTATCTTTTCCCAATATTGAAAAGGTATTTCAAGTGGATTGTGATGCAAGTGGGACAACCATAGAAGGAGTTCTAAGCCAAGAGGGAAGACCTATTGCATATTTTAGTGAAAAATTTAATGATGCCAAGAAGAGATATTCAATTTATTATCAAGAATTTTATGCTATTATACAATCTCTAAAGAAGAAGCATCATTATTTACTTCCAAAGGAGTTTATTCTCTATACAAATCACCATGCTTTTAAATTTATTAATATTCAAACCAAGTTGAACCAACGAAACATGAAGTGGGTTGAATTCATACAAGGATATACTTTTTTCTCTCAAGCATAGACAATGAGAGTTTAAGTAGTTGGATTTGATGCTCTAAAAGAGTTTTATAAGGCTAATTTGGACTTTAAGGATGTATGGAAAACATGTATGGATCATACTAGTGTGGATAGGACATAATGGATGGACTACTTCATACAAGATGGTTTGGTATTCAAAGGGCAACAACTTTGCATACCTCAAGGATCAATGAGGCATAATTTGATAAGAGAAAAATATTGTGGTGGTTTGGCTGGACATTTTGGAGTGGATAAAACAATGGCACAACTTAGTGAAAGGTATTTTTGGTAAAATATGAAGGAAAAAATCATAATATTTTTGCAAGGATGCCAATTTTGTAAATATGCCAAAGGAGGGAGTCAAAATATAGGCCTATATCATCCATTACCCATACTGAAGAAATTGTGGGAAGATGTAAGCATGAATTTCATGCTTGGATTGCCAAGAACACAAGGAGGTAAGGATTCTATTTTTGTGGTTGTTGATAGGTTTTCCAAAATGGCTCACTTTATAGCATGTATGAAAATGAATGATGCAACACATGTAGCAAATTTATTCTTCATGGAGGTTGTTATATTACATGGTTTACCAAGAAGTATAGTTTTAGACTGTGATACTAAGTTTGTAGGACATTTTTAGAGGACACTTTGGAAGAAATTAGAGACCGACTTAAAGTTTAGCTCTACATATCATCCTCAAATGGATGGAAAAATTAAAGTTGTTAACCATAGCTTAGAAAATTTGTTAAGATGTTTAGTTGGTGATAAGCCTAAGCAATGGTATTTATTATTGCCTCAAGTTGAGTTTACATAAAATGACTCGGTCAACAAAAGTATAGGTAATACTCCATTTCAAATTGTTTGTGGGTATAGTCCTAGAGGTATTTCAGAATTAAGGGAGCTTGAAAATACTGAGGGATACAAGAGAAGTGCTGAAGGAGAGGATTTTTCCAAACTTATGTAATATTTACATCAACAAGTAAGAGAAAAATTTAGTTGGAGTGGCCAACAGTATAAAAAGATTGATTTGAAGAGGAGAGAAAATAATTTTGAAGTTGGAGATATGGTATTGGCACATCTACGAAAGGAAAGATTTCCTAGCCAATCCTACAACAAGATCAAGTGGAAAAATATTGGACCATGCAAGATCATTAAGAAGTTCTCACCAAATTTCTATGAATTGGAGCTACCTAAAGGTTTGGAAATATCACCCATTTTTAATTTTTCTGCTTTATATACTTACCATGAGGGAGATACATCATAGTAGTAATAAAAAGAGAAATTATTACTAGAAAAATGGAAGGATCATCTTCCCAAGAAAGCATGAGAGGAAATTAAAGATATTTTTTATTCTAGAGTGGTTAGAAATACAATAGGAAAGAAGTACAATGAGTATTTAGTAAAATGGAAAGGTAGAATAGTGGAGGATGCAACATGGTTAAGCCCAATAGAGATGGAATTACTCTAGTTAGCACACGAAGATAGAGTTGTTGGCCCACAACAACAAGAGCTTTAACTTGCGGTAATACAAAGTTTTTCATAGTGAGTAGAGGCTCACAAATTTTCATCCTAGTAGTTTGATGTAGGGGCATCACATTTTTTCTAAATATCTTTTCATACTTTCCCTCAACTAATGCCATGTGAAGGAACTATTAAAAAAATTAAAAATTAAAATAGATTTTTGTTTGTTTGAGGCAACTTATACCTACTCGTAAGCTCATTTAATGAGAATCAACAATTAGAAATGGTATAAGGTAAGTATGAGTGGGAGTTTTGAATTCAAAAATAGGTAGTTGGAGAAATTAATGATAAATTTTTGGATGTTGCAACAGTTTAAGTGAGATTTTTTTAGAAGCTTCTAGATTTTTTAGGGATTTTTTAGAGAGGAAGAAGAGAACATCAAGAAGAATAATACAAAATAATAGAAAATAGGGGAAAAGAGGTTAGAACAATAGTGGATAGAGAAGAATAGAAAATAAAAAAGGGAATAAAAAAGAAGAAAGTACTAGAAGGGACAATAGAGAGTAGTAGAGGACAATAGGAGAATCATAGAAGGTAAAGAGGAACAAGGAGAAATAACAAGAGAATTTTTCTTCTGTAAAGTTACTATGTAAATGCATGTAAAAGTGTGTAAAAAGTTGAACTGTAAATTTAATATAGTAGCATCAACCACTTACTATCCCTACAAAGTATATTTTTTAATCTTCTAATAAAATACGGAAAAAATCCATGCACCTTCACTACTATAGTTCTATAGTTGAAAGGATTACAATGAACTCATGTTCCAACCCCTCTCATGAGAGAGTCAAGGTTGTTCCTGCTCTGGTACCATAATAGAAATTTGGTTAAAGATAAATAGAAGCTTGCAAAATATTATTCAAGAATAATAGGATTTAATTCCCATATCTTTGTCCAATAACTCATTGCATATTTATAGGATTCACATATCTTATTTTTTAGGTAACTTCTTAAACAACCTCTCTAATTATACTGAGTTTTTTTAATAACTCAATATAAACAAATAATCATACCATCAATATAATAACCTAGTAACAAACCTAATAATTATTATATGCATTCTATAAATGATGCAATATTCTTAACATCAATCTCATATTGTACTTACAAATTTTCTCAAAGGTGTTATGGATAATTTTGACATGATCTTGATGTGTTATAGACTTAGCTAAGATATAATGAAAATAATCCTCTAAAATTTTATGTATGAAATCATGAAATATTAATGTCATATCCCTTTGATATGCTGCTCAAGTATTTTTTAATCCAAAGGGCATAACTACCCAACAAAATGTTCCCCAAGGTGTAATGAATGTCATTTTATATTGATCTTGAGGATTAATAAAGATTTGATTATATGTTGAAAAACTATCTATGAATGATACTAAGGAATGCTCTATGGTTGAATTAGCAATCACATCAATATTTGGAATGTGAAAATCATCTTTCAAAGATTCTTGATTAAGATCATAAAAATACATACATATTCGAATACAATTATCTAGTTTTGTCACAACGATGATGTTGGATACCCAAGGTGAATAGTTGATAAGGTGGATGAAACCAGCTTGCAAAAGTTTTTCAATCTCAACCTTAACTAATAAAGATACCTTAGGATTCATCTTGTGAATATTTTATCTCACGGGTTTAGCCTTGTCTTCTAATACAATGTTATGTGTGACTATCTTAGGATCTGTACAAGGCATATTTGAATAAAACCATACAAAGAGCTCAAGAAAGTAATGCGACAATGTTTTAGGATCTTCTTGCTCATCCTCATCGAGACACAAGTTCCAACTAGAATTACCTTTTCTTTATTAAATGGGTCCATTGAGATATCAACAATATCTCCTACAAGTAGCATACTATAGTATGGAGTGTTAGGAATCATTTGGGATGTGTCTTGTTGATCATAAGATAAATTGACTTCTTTCCAAAAATATCAAAATATGTTCTGACATTTAAACAATAGGGAAATATACAATCATGATGAAAAGTAGGAAAAGTATCATATATTCCCAAATTTTTTGCTAATGACTCATCATTTTGAAGAACATTTAATGATATATCATTTCTTTTGTTATCTATCAATTTAGGATGAACCAAATTGAGAGCTATCTTAGGAGGGTCTTGTGTTATGGTGTTTACATTAATTGAAGGTCTTCTTGATGCTTTAGTGGGTTTCAAAGGACGATAACCAATACCACTTATCATTTCTTGTGTATTTATCTCTATAGGAACACAAATTCCTTTTTCTTTTATGCCACATCCTTTACCATTATACCCAAATTGTGAAAGGAGTTTATATCCTCTTCCATAAATGGCTTCCAAGTCTTTTGAGGAAGGTCTTTTTCATAATTTTTCTCATTGTATACAAATGTGTAATTAGTTTTACCTTTGTTGTTGGAAGTTGAAAAATTAGATGCTTTAGGAGATTATACACGAGCTTGTGTGGGTACTACCACAATTTATTTTTCTTCTTGCAATTTTGATAGTCATATTTTATACTCCCCTATGAAAGTAGGTATAAAATATAATGACCCCCAATAATCATCTAATATCTTTGTTATAGGTGAAACACACTCATCATTAATTTCAACTTGTATAGGTTCCACTTTTGAAGTTGGGATTAATGTGCTAAAGGGTCTTTTGGTTTTGGTTTTAGTTTGTAAATTTTTTTAAGACTTAGGATCAACTTTCAGGATATGTGTAGGATCATGATGGGCCAAAAAGTGGCAATATGATGGGTATGTGTAGGGTATAAGGCTGATGAATTTTTTTACCCAAAATTGATGAAACAAAAGGGTTTTTAAAGGAGATTCTCAACTTTCCACCAATATAAATTATGCTTTACTTTGAATTTAATAAATAATTATTATTCATTTTCTATTTGAATTACGACTAAAGTCCTGATTGATAGGTTGATTGAAAAACATCTATAGCTTTCAAATGGTATCACATTTTTTGAATCTAAAACATGCATCACATTCTATGCTTCACATACTATAAGATTGAAAAAATTGAATTTCATGAATTTTTAACCAAGTTAAGGTGGTTAGACTTACGAGTTTTTATATTTTTTAAAATTTGTAATAAAAAAATCATAATTAATTATTTACTTGGAAAAAAATTACAAAAAATATGCATAACATTGGGACATGAGTCCTCTACTTATATCTAAATCTTATAAAAAAAATATTATCATTTTATTGTGGTTAGGGTGGTCAGACAGGACACCTACCTTATTTTTTCCCTAAAATTTAATTACCTCGCATTGAAATTTCAAATTTTCACTAAATAGATTTAAAAAAAAACCTAGTATTTTAGAAACTACATTCAATTTGCTACAAATTTTATTCTTACATATTTTTGAAATAATATAGATGACTTATTCAATTTTTTATGTCAAGTTGCCTAACTCTGATTTTTCTAAATTTTTTGCCACTTAAGGGCCTATTTTTTCCATGATGATCCTGCACATACCCTTCACCATGTAAAATTTATTGTTATATGTGTATTTCATTAGATGATGAAGCATTAAAGGAACTCCTTTCATCTCCTGAATCCATGGTCTACCCAAGAGAAGATTATATGAAAGAGTATTAGGCATGACATGGATAAGAGTAGGTAGCACAACAAGACCAACTTTAATTGGTATGTTATCATTCCTAATGGTTGTCTTCCCACATTATCAAAATGACATGAATAGATAAAACACTTGGTTGAATTAAAGTTTTATAGACCCCAATTTTTTCTAAAAGGTTAATGCTACAAACATTAAGCCTTGAACCATTATTAATAAGGTACTCCTAATACCAACTTTGTTAATAACAACCATTATCATCAAGGTATCAATTTTATTTTGTATCTCCAAGGGGGTAACTCACTTTGATGAAAGGAAATATCCAAATTTTTTGAATTTATATCCTCAAGTAAAGCTACTATATCATTTGGTTAAGAAATAGGAGGCATGTCAACTTTTTACAAAGCATCTTGAAGCATGCCATGATAGATGGGAAAGGTTTGAATCAAATCGTACAAGGAGATCTTAGCAGGAGTAGCATAAAAATGCTCTAAAATATCATGCTCCTTACCATTACGTTGAGGTAAATGAGGTGTAGTAGGTAAGATATGTTGTGGGAGGGGTATTGACGAAAGAATGGCTTGCATTTTTTTTGGTTGCTTGTTATTTCTTGTGTTGTATGTATGAAAAAAAGCATGATAATGTTGTTTTTGTGATACATTGTTTAAATGGTTTTGGGTTAACTGTCTTGTGAAATTTAAGATGTGACCTAAAGGTTTTAGTTTATTTGATGGTAATCCAATGATAAGAATAGGTTTGTTTTGAGGTTGGGATTGATTTTTGGGTGGGTAAATGATAAGTTGAGGTATGATTTCATTTATTGTTCTTTGGTGTTTTGGAATTTTAGAAGCTTTAGTGGATGATCTAGGTGAGATGAGTTCCTCAATTGGAATCATCTAACATATTAATGAAATCAAAACTAAAATGATTGGTACTTGTATATAATGTACTTGTAGAAAGAGATCTAACATGTTTAAATTGTTATATTTTCCCCAAGATTAATCATTAATTTTCAATTTCAAATTATGTTTATGCTTTTTAATGTTTTTTAGAACCAAATACAAACTTACAAACCTATTGCAAACATAGATCTAAAAACATGGTCCAAATTTATAGAGAGGATACACATATTAGTTTGTGACTAAAATCTAAGCCAAACTAAGTTGGTATAGGGTGTAGTGTGTCCTAGAATAGCTTGATTTTTTCTTAAAACTTCAAGTTTTGAGACACTAGGGATAGGTAACTGAGGTTTGAGGCAAGTTTGGTACAAATTTTCAACTAGAATCACTATTGTTTTGATCAATTTAGAAAATGTAATGTAGTGTAATGAATCAAGTTTTCAATTTTTATAATAATGGAATCCTTTTTAACCCAATCATGCAACATTTCAAAAAATACATGCAATTTTCCTCTAGATTTGATAGCTTTTATAACTAAAAATAAACATTTTTCCTAAAATTTGTATAAGATCAAGTAAAATGATACTTTTCTTTCAAATGCAAACACACTTTTTTGCAAACAAAATCATATGATTTTTGAAGTTTTGACAAAGTTTGCATAATATTTTAGATCTACAAAATGCTAAATGAAAATCATAAGATCTATTTAGTTCTCTTCACGTCAGGTTCACCAAAATGTTTCATTGGAAAAGGGATCCTAAGTCTAATGAATAGATCACTAAAATCAATCCTTTTCCAATAAACATTAGAATTCAAATCAGTAAGGATGTAAGTTTTACTTGCAACCTAAAAGGTGAGTCAATCAACCTTGGATATAATTCTTTAATGCATTAGAAATTGATTAAAATTAATGTGGATTTTTTGAGTTGATTTGACTAAAAGACTAAATCTAGAAAATAAAAATACCAAATTTCAAAAGTAGATCTGGGAAAGGGTAGAGTACTATGTACCTAATATGTAAATCTAAGCCTAATCTTACTAATCTAGGGTGCAAGGATGCCCTAGACTAGCTTCCTCTTTTCTCAGATCTAAATTCATGGGTCTGTAACTCCTTATTTTCCTTTTTTAATCCTACTATGAAATTCATATCTACAAAAATCTAAAAAAGATAGAGGAAAGAGGTGGCTATATAGGAGTTTACCTCAGTCAAACCCTCATTTTGTTATTTCTACCTCCATAAATAGCCAATGGATTGAATGATAAAATGTATGTTCTCTTAAACTTAAGTCTATATAAGGATGTAATGAACTAAAATGCATAAACCCTACTCAAATGTGTTAGAGAAGGATTCCTAAATGATAAAAATGAGATCAACCCAAGAGAAAGTCAAATACCCTTAGGAAAATCTAAAATGCAATAGTACCTTGCTTAGGGTAACATGTATGTTGAATCTTGAAGATGAGAACACTCTGAAAACAATTCATTAGGTGGTTGAAGAGGGCTAGTGCAATCTCCAAGCCTAGATTCCATCACACTCTTCTATTGGCATCAAACTCCAATTATTGTAGCAAACTTGATTAAATCTAAAAATCCTCTTGAAAACCTATAAATTAGAATATTTTTTGGTAGAATATAATTAGCTTAGATTATTTTTCTCCTTAATTTTGAAATAATAATTTATGTTTATATTGTGGAATTTAGAATAAATTAAACTTTAGGCTGACTCAATTAAATTTGAATTTTTGGCATTAAATTACCACCAAGGCCCAAATTTAAAATTACATCTCTAAAATTAAAGACTGACAAACATGGGGAATCAAATTTGTTTGAAAAAATAGCTAGTTTCCCTAGACTAGCCTTCTCACACTCAACAAAGTTTGACATGGGTGTTTAGGGTCTACTATAATAAAAAAAATTCATAGTTAGGGACTTTGTCAAAATTAATTTGATGATGTTTAATTGATAAGATATTTTTCAAGGTAGTGTAGAAACATTCTCTTGGGTTGATAGGAAAATTTTAGGGCTTAGGGAATGTCTAAATACATTAATGAAAAGGTTACTCGAGCTAGTTCCAAATAGAGCATGATATTATACTTTCACCTAAAAGGGAGTACAATTTTTGATGCTACAATAAGTTTCAAAACATTTTAGATTATTGCAGAGTTTCAAGCTATATAAGGGATACTATGTAGGTTTTAGGTTAATCAAGATATATTTAGATAAGTAATGAATTATTGCAATTTGAGCGAAATGAGTGATATTTTAGGGAAATGGGGCATACAACGGACTTATTAGGACATCTAGCTAAATGAATAATGTTGTTGATTGAGTTTTACCTTAAGTTTCTTTCATAAAAAGAAATCAAAGGCCAAGCCTTGAATGACCACTTAGCTGATGCTCCTCCTCCTCTAGCTCTCCCTAGTAATGACTCTCTTCCTGATGACAGTGTGTTGAAAAAAACATTCAAACATGGGAACTATATTTTGATGGATCTAAGTGTAGAACAAGCTCTGGTGCTGGGATTACATTGATCCCACCTATTGGAAAGCCTATTCCCTTGTTGTATCGATTAAATTTCCTATGTATGAATAACAAAGTTGAGTATGAGGCACTAATTGCTAGGTTGTGTGTTGCTTTAATCATGGGTGTCAAAGATATTAAGATCTTTGGTGACTCACAATTAGTAATTAAGTAAATAAATGGAACATATCAAGCCAAGCATGAAAAATTATCCAAATACAAAGATCTTATCATGCACTTGTTAGAGAAGTTTCAAAAATTTACCATTGATAACATCCCACGAAAAGATAATTGACTTGCAGATGCAATGGCAAGTGTGGCCTCTCTTATATCCCCTCAAGATCCTTCAAAAAATTTCACATTCACTATTCACTCTATCATGAAACCTTCGATTGATGTAAAAATGGAAGATGTTTTAATGACAAGTGAAGAAAACTTGAGTGAATGGTATGATACCATATTCAACTATTTGAAAAGTGGTATCCATCCCGAGCCAAAAACTAAAAATATTTGTGCTCATTTACAAAAACTTGCATCTAAATATATCATCCTCATCGATGTGATGTATCAAAGGTCATTCAATGGTCTCTTACTTAGGTGCTTAAACAAATTTGAGATACCTCTAGCACTTCACCAAGTTGATGAAGGTGCTTGTGGTGGAAATTTTCACTGATACATTTTGGTATTTTTTTCAATGGCGGGTCGTCGGAATTCCGACGACCCGCCGTCGAAAAAAATACCAAAATGTATCAGTGTTTGGAGGTCAAACATTGGTTCAAAAACTTATTTGTATCAGGTATTATTGGTGCAACATGGAATGTGATTGCTTTGATTATGTTCGAAAATGTCAGGAACATAGCAATTTGCATCATGCTCTTGCTAATGAAATTCAAACTCAACATCTAATATGTCCCTTCATGGTTTGGGGATAGTACATTATAGGAAAAATTTTACCCCCTTCTTCCATTGGACATACCTTTATCATCACTGCAATTGATTATTTCATAAAATGGGTAGAGACCATTCCTCTTTGATCTACACCAGCTGAGGTGATATGTCATTTCATCTTAGAACACATTATAGCTCACTTTGGACTCCCTTCCACATTAGTCTCTGATAATGGAACACCATTTAAGAACAATGAAGTGAAGAAATTTTTGGAGACCTTTAACATCCAACATCATTTCTTGACACCTTATTACCCACAATCTAATGGTCAAGTTGAATCAACTAATAAAGTCCTTGAACAAATTTTGACAAAAAATGTTAATAAAAATCACAAGGATTGGAACACACAACTACACTATGCGCTTTGGGCTTATCGTACAAGTGTTCGATCTTCCACAGGGACCACACCTTATAATTTGGTCTATGGTAGTGAAGCAATAATACCCTTGGAGCTATAAATTCCTAGACTAAGAATTTCCCTTCAGGGACTTGTTGACGATACACACTATTGCAAACAAAGATTACAATAGCTTGAGATGCTCGATGAACAATGCATTAACGCTCTTCAACATCTTCAAGATTATCACAAAAGGAAACATCACTATTACAATCTTAATGTTATCCCTCACTCATTCCACAAGGGTGAATTAGTTATGTCTGCTAATCAGCACAACATCAATGTTGACCCAAATGAAAGAGATAAATTTAGTTCTAATTGGTTAGGACCACACATTGTTGACAAAAGTTTTGGGTCTGGTGCATACATGTTAATAGAACTAGATGGCACACCCCTTAAGGAACCTATCAATGTGGTGCATTTGCGTTGGTATTATTTCTAGCCCCTTTGAATAGTATGAATGATAAAGCAGTATTGTTAAGGCTATTGGATTGTATCCTATATGCTTTCACATTGCTTCGTTCTTGGAAAATCAATCATGTGTATGTCTTGAGCACTAAAGTGATTATATAATTTATTTTTACTTTAGGTTTCATAATATTCAAACTCCTCTTGTGTGTTATGTTAAGTTAGATCATTAATATATTTGATTTAGCATAACATCCTCAATCATCATGTTGTATCTAAAAGAAACTGAAATATGTTTTATTTGGATCACATAAACTTTGTTAAATCATGAAGACATTAATTAAGTAATCTTATAAAGGTTATTTAATTAATCACATTGTCATTTAACATTCAAACACATTAAGAAAAATCATAAAACATCAAGTTATCATATATATATATCCAAAGTTTTATGTACATATAATCAAAATATACAATGTCACTGAGGTCTATGGGAACTCGACTCCTTGGGCTCTGGTGCTCGTTATCCGGTAATAGGATGTCGGGAGAAAATCGTATGTGATCGTGACCTCGATTCGCCGAACCTGAGTGCAAAATCTAGGCCCTATATCCATCCAAGGGCCACCTGATGCTCCCCTGCTATCTACTCCCTCTCTGCCTATAGCCTTACTAACTTTTCCTGTAGTCTCTCAACCTCTGCTAGAGTTTGGGATGATTGTCCTGTAGCCTCGGCTTGGTGGAGTCATCTCCACACACTCTCATATGCTACTCATAGCCTTGCGAATGGTCTAAGTGACTCTAGATTCTCCTCCATGATAGGTGGGGGCACATAATCTGAGTCCATCTCCTCCTCATCGATGGATGCAAGCACTATCTTTAAAGCCACTTGATGGTAGAGCTCCTACTAGTCTCTCGTCACTCCTACAAGGTAGAAACAATACACAATTAGTAAAAATCATCAAGATATATATATATATATATATATATATATATATATATATATATATATATATATATATATATATATATATAAGAGCATAAGCACTAAAGTATATGCATAAAATAAAATCTCATCACCTATATCTCTGGTAGGCTGAGCAATCTCAACATCATCCTATGCAGGGGGCATAGAAGATGTGCTATCCTCTCCTCGACTATGAGTAATGGTGCCTGCTACAGCTGCTACTCATGATCTTGTCATATGGATGGGAGAGGGATCTCCCCACTCATGTCGATCCTCAGCTACTGCCTCATCACTCTCACTTAGGGGTGGAACCTCCTCCTCATCCTACTCTTGTTCCTCATTCTCATCATCATCCTCCTCCTCTCCCTCCTGGCCATTATAATCTAGATTTGCATCCTCATTATACTCATCATCAATGAGATCAGTGAATATGTCTACGGCTTTGTAGCGTGTCTCCTCTACACTATCCTCTCTATCATCTCCCTCATTTGGCAGTGGACCTACATCTCCTACTAGCTAGTCCATTGGATATACTAGTTTTGATTGTGTCACCATCCACCAGTCCTCATAATCCCCTATGGTACCAACATCGTCTATGTCAGAGACTGGAGGTTGGTTGTGATATGAGTAGTCGAAGTCACTCTTAGCCACATGGTCTAGGGTGAGCCACACCATATCACCTAATCTCCAGGAACTCTGCACTAACCTCTTGAAAGAGGATCGTTCCTAGGGTGGTGTCTGAATGTGTCCAAATTTTTGTATGACTTGATTGTAGTAAAAATGACGTACTACGTGGTCATGACAACTAACCAAAAATCTATCTAACTATATTCTCCTCAACTGTCTAGTATGATTTGGTCACTGTAGCATTAGTTGATAAGGCCTCCATAAGATCTCATCCTCCTTTGGTCAGTCAAATCGTACTCTCCAAAAATGAAAATCACCATACTACCACAATCACCATAGAGGATAGCTAAAATCCTAACAATACCCTACTGTTGTAGCACATGGGAGGTCAATTGGTCTGGTACATGTAATATGCTCTAGGAACCACACCTATAGAAGCATGCATTGCACCATACTGTCTACCTCCTAGAATAAAAATTTACTAAGATCATAATATAAATGTGCCATAATACACCGACCCCCAGTGTACATTGTACAATGCTCTTCCATCCCTCGAATCAAATGGACTAGTCCTCCCTCAAGGTGTGTTGCCCGCCCATCAGGGATGAGAAATAGCACTACAATATGCATCATAATTTGTCTAACCATTGGTGCTCATGAATATAGCAACATCGGTAGGTCAATCCACCCTCTCACTCGATAATCATGAACTGGACCATCCATACAATACTGCAAGTCAACCTTCTACTCATGGAAGGTGCGGTCTCTCCAGAAATGTACCCACTCTCCCTAAATCAGAACATGAAGAATACGGTGTACATCCTCCAGGATGATCATCATCTCCCCTGTCAGCATATGGAATGTGCATGTATCCATGTCCCAGTGCTTGCAGAGAGCCATCAACATTGCATCATGGTACCTCATGGGAGGCATGAGGTACACCCAATAGATGCCTAAAACTTGAAGGTGCTTTGTCTCCTTTGCTGAAATTTATGGGGATAAATCTCTCAAGAAGCGCAATTGTCTACCCCCTAGTTGTTGCCGTGATCGGGTGGGTACCTATCAAAATCATGCAAATATGCTCTAAAAAAAATCTAATTTCTTTAATTTTTACTTTTTTCATCATGGAAGTGTACTAAATTTCATCTAGTATGCTTTTCTAAAGGCCCTAGAAACTTTAAAACCCTTTTGGGACACTTTGCAAAGAAATGGGACACTTTTCCAAAAAGTGGGACACTTTGCGAACAAATGGGACACTTCACAAAAAAAGGGAACACTTTGCAAATTTTTTTTCCAAGATCCTAAATGAACCTAGATATGCATAAAAATCATTAAATAATTACATAAACACATAAGCATAGATAGTAGAATCGACTCACCTCGTGATGATGCTCGTCATACGCCACCTGGTCCCATAGAACGTCCAATCACACAAGCCTCTAATCTCGTCTGCTTAGCAACTTTTCATCTCACTCATCACTCTCACACTACAAGAACATAAAATGAAATAGTAAGTGAAAAAATACTTCACTTTCACCTCTTTTAACCCTTTTCATTCTTTTTACTCTTATGTATAAAATTAGGGTTATTCCTATCTTAAGAGTTAGTAAAGTACATTCTATTCAAAAAATCATAACAGGTGCTAGGGAACTTCATTTTTGACGTTGTTTGATGCATTGGAATCATGATTCTGCACCCGAAATCATTATTTGTCTATCGTTATGTGTCATGGTACTTGGAAATGTCCTATGATATGATGTTCCTTATTCAATGTGGCTAGTTTTCTACCTTGATTCCACCTTTGTAAAGCAAGCGGAATCAAGTGGGGGCATACATCTATGCTAAAATTTAATTTTTAGAAGTCAGATAAAAGGAATTTTGAGACAATTAATGAATTTTTGTTGCAGAATGCGATTCGTAATGTTGTGGTTTTGTAGATAACTACAATGTGGGCTTCATTCTCTCGTCTTTTGAATGAGTATCCTTTTATGAAGAAAAGTGAACTATTTAGAGTCCTTTAGATTACATATGCACATAGATTCATATGGGAACTCAATTCAGGGCTAACTATGGACACATAAATTGTACTCCTTTGCAGAAAGCATAATTTGTGGCCTAATTTAGTCCTATTTTAGACACCCTTGCATCAATCACCCCTTAAAAACTACATTTATAGGCCCCTAATGCTCATTATTTTGGACTTTAAGGCCTGTTCCACTCACAAATCATATAAATCCTGATAAGCAACATTCAAACCACTCAAATTTCATGAAACCCACCTCAAAAATCCCTGGTGGGACTAAGTCGCCCACGATGGCGACTTAGTCCCTTTTGAGTGGGAAAATCACCGAATTAATTCAAAATCATGATGGATGTCAGCCTTTGAAGTTAAAATAATGAATAATTTGGTGTTAATGCCTATAAATACATGTTTTTAGGTCATTTTTCATAACATTAAGTCATTTTCATCAAGCAAAATCAAGATTCAACAGCCAAATATCTTTCACAAGAAGTTTGATTTGTCTATCTACAACAAAGTTGAAGCTTTAGGGCATCAAGCTAGGGTTTTTTCGTAGGTCTTCAAGCTCACTTTTTGTCCAAGATCTTACATTTCAAAGGGATGATCATGGATTCCTATGGAGAATCATGGAGAAATCTAGGTTGAGGAGATGCAACTAGCCATCAAATCAAGCCTAAAGACTTGTTTTCAAAGTGATTCCATCTTCCATTTTCTCTTTGTCTTCATCTTAAGGAAGGTTTTCATGTCATTTAGATTAATTTCTAATGTGATTTAGTGTCTCTTAGAATGAGTCTTGCATTGTTATAAATCCATTTATGCATCTTATTCTTGCACATTAGGATAGGGTTGCATCTTATTTTCAGACTTCCTAGTCTTAGACACACTTAGGGCTAGGGTTTTATGTAGATTTTATCTATTTCAAGGTTTAAATACCAACTAGGGGTCTGACCAAGGAAAACCCTCATTAGAAATCAATTTATATTCTATTTTGCAGGCATTTTTAAAGATTCAGATCTAGATTTCTGTTAGAAAATAGAGTGCAGATTGTGGGCTTTCATTTCCACTTTAAGATTTGTAGAAAATCCAAAGTGGACTAAGTCACCCAAAATGGTGACTTAGTCCCACTGCACTGGTTTTTTAGAATTTTCAACAGTTTCAGATACCCATTTGGTAGAAACAAGTTTCTAGGCAGTTTCCCTAATTTGGGACTAAGTCACCCAGCTTGGCGTAAGTGTCCCAGTAGGCTCAAAAAGAAATTTTTTAGAAGTTTAGCTAGATAAAACTCTCACTTCTAAACCTTTTCTATAAAAATTTAGCTAGATATGGATATTGTGGGGTTTTATAAGTTTGATACTATTTTAGATTACTGCATAGTTTCAAGCAATGTAAGGATACTATGAGAGTTTTAAGTTAATTGAGATATATTTGTAAGGAAGCTAAGATAGTGGAACAACTTCCTACACTAATATTTTTAGGAGGGTTATTAAAAAAAAAAAGATTTGAATAGTTATAAAAACATTAAACAAAAATAAAGATAAATAATATTCATACCACAACATAAAGATTTACGTCTCGGAAAACCTTTTTGAGAGAAAAGCCCCACTCCAAAAGCCACCCAATATATTATTCAAAAATCAACAAGATTATAATATACTTGTAGAGAAATATTTCTCATAGGAGTATCACTAAATAGAGATTTAGAGGCAAATAAATAGTTATAAGAATCATACACAACCTCCATCTTATGCACCTAATATATAGGAGATACAATACATGAAACCATCAAATTGTATTACAAAAACATGAGATAAAATCACCTAAAAAGTGGAGTCCATCTTTATCTCCAATAATATATGCATATTATGTGTCTAAACAAACACTATCACATGTAACCCC
>VDFB02270651.1:716657838-716782155 GCA_007258455.2 Sequoia sempervirens
GGCAGGGGTGAGGTGCATGTTTTTATCTTGCTATGTGTTAACTAACCCAACCCCCTAAATTCTATTTTTAGGTTATCACTTGTTTAACTACTCTTACGTGGGTTCCCCTGCACTTCCTCTTACCCGAGGCGCCGGCGCCCACGAAGAGCCACTCTCCCTATGACCTCTTAACATATCTCCAAAACAGGCAAGGGTTGAACTAACATTAATAAACTATATAACTCAAAATATAAATAAGCGCAGGCAACCATCTCAATAAACACATAATCAAAGTTTCACCAAGTTTCGTATAACCCTTTCAAATTAATGATACTAATATTTTGCCATGTCAAGAGCACATAAAATGACAAACATTCACCAACAATAAAACAAGCCTCTGGAAGACTCTATAAAGGCTTACACTAGGGTTTCCTTAACAAAGAACTAACAATAGTAACAAGATATCAAGAATGATTCAACAAACATAAGGTAGTGAGTGGCAATATCCCAAAGAAATCTTCACAATTAAATTTGACACTCTCGAGTGGTATCCAAGGGAGACCTCTATTTCTCCTCCTAGGTTACCCAACAATACATTACACAACGATCTTACAATTTGACTCAAAACAAATTTAAACAAGATCAATGATTAACACAACAGAACAATCAACCAATGCACAAACTTAATACATAAATTAGTCCACTCAATAAAGAAATCAATCCAACAATACAATAGAGGCACGACTTTCACGTTTCACATAACTCTTCAACTTGACCGCAAGATCTACTCCACACTTCTACATGTTTTATTGATATCCAAAATACCATTGCACATATAGGTTCATTCTCTTAAAAAAAAACACAAACTTATAAATGTATTTCTTATAAAAAGGGCCTAAATAATCTTTCATCAAAATATATATAATTTTCCGATTTTCTCTCAATTACTTGTTTACAAAATATTATGTATATATATACATAACTAGATTATCCTTAATATAGTAAATATTAAAAATCTTAACTTAATTAATTCACCTAATTAACTAATTCTTTTAAAAGTAATTACTTACATAATTAAGATAATAAATGAAGGAAAAATATTTATTTATTTTAAGTCATTCACATAATTGCTAAAAAAAAAATTCAAAAAAAGAATATATATATATAATAAATTAAGGTTTATTTTCTTTTAAAAAATATCTATTCTATCAAAATAACCAATTAAACAAATATATTTAAATATATATAATACATAAAATTAAACATATATATAAATACTTATTAATTAATACATTAAAATAATTTACTATATTCAAACAATGCTAATAATAAAACTAGTGTATTGCGATTTGTATAACTTTTATTTTCAGATTTGGGTCTTTTTACAATTTTTACTAAAGGTGCGCCATTAAGTATTTTAACATATATAAAAAATTCAGCCATACCCAGTTCGTAAATTGTGAGTTATGATGAATTTAGTGACCCTATGTCTCTGCTGTTTTCTACAGGAAAATATTTATTATTTTATCATAGGATTTTATTTTTCCTAATTTATCAGAGGATTTCCTTTGTTTTTCAATCCTACAGAGGTCTTCTAAATTATAAGTGATATTTTCTAAGTTATCTATTGATTTCTTTTCGAATTTTCTACTATTTTAATTTCAATTCTAAAAAACAAATACCAAGATTGTTCTTTTCTACAGTAATAGCAAAGAGATCGTGTATATCAAAGTAGCATTCAAAGAGTTTAATTTCTGTTGTTTGCAAAACAAGACTTTCAAATCTCAACATTCTTTGATACCAAGTGAAAGAGTATTTTTCAGTAGTTTTCACTATTCCTTAAATTTTTCTGTTCTAAGGTTTTATTTCTCTTTCACCAAACAATATAATTTATTTTTCCTATTTTCTTAAATCAGAAGACCAGAGCGAAGTAGTTTAAAACCTGGAGTCCTGGGCTTATTCGAGAACTTGGTGACTATTGTTTCCGCCGGACTTCACGAAAAGCTCCTCCTTCTTGCTTTGAATCTCCTCTAAGTCACTGTGCTCAAATCTCCGACCCAATCCTCTTTCAGAAGACTTCAAAGTAACTAGTAATAGATTTCCAACCCTTTTCTATAACTCTCTTCAATTTAGCAAATAAATGTCAAAATCCATGTTCTCTTCCAAATCAAAATACAGAATAACTTGTGCAACTTCTCAATCCCTAATCTCCTATGTGTGAAAAAACTTTCAAAATTCTTAATTATTTAAAAGATAATATCCCTCTTTTTTTAAAAACTCTAAAAATCAAGAATAAAAGAAAACTCATTCTTTAAAAGCCAGCTTTTTAATTAGATCTGTATTCTCATTAGCTCACACAATCTTTTTATTCTTTTATTTGTTTTATTGCTTTTATTTCTATTTTTGCAACATTACTTGCACATCACATTACTTATTTAATTTAAATAATTTATTCTAATAATTATCTTCAATCAGATAATTAATTAAAATAAATAACACACATTTAATATTTAATTATCATTTAATTGAAACACATGACTTTATAAAAATCAAATAAAATATTTAAATATTTTCATACAAATAAATCAACATTAAAATACACAATTATTATTCCCATTTAATTAACTAATTCACAACTTATAAAATATCAACATCAATTAAATAATCATAACTTATAAAATACCACATTAATCAAAATATGACAACACACAAAACACAAGCCACAAATGACGACAAATTCACAAAATAAACAATACTAGACAAACGAGACGATCTGACATCATGGGATGGGAGGACTTCATCGTCACCTCTGTTTCAACATTAAACCGTTGGGTTATTGGTGCTCGCCCTGTCCTGCCGAAGAAGGTGGAATCGAGACTTGTACCTGCAATCCTGCATACAAACGAAGTTGTGTACATGTGCATACATATATATAAAATCAAAGCATTAAATTAAGTACTACATTGTGAGAAGGAATCGCAACATAGCAGGGCACTCGCGAACGAATGATGCTATATTGTCCTTCATCACACCTATTCTAACAATTATAACCTAATCAATGAATTACATTTCTAACTAACAATCATCTCATAACATATCTAATTAAATCACTGCATTATATCATAATTCTGAAAATCAACTAACATTACCAACCACAATGTCATATAAAATAATCATGTCTACTAATGGAATACAACATCATCCAATGTCTAATTATCCAACTCAAACAATATCATCATCGTCACAAGTAGCAAACAACCGCATTGAAAAATACTAAATCCTACCAGTAAGAGGAGGGGTATTACATCCTCCCCCTCATAAAATCGGCTTACTTCTGGAAGCCGGTAAACAAAAGGAAATAAGATTCCCTAATACGGGAGGCATCCTCCCTCACCAAGATGGTGAACTAATCATCAATAGAAACTAGAATCAAGCTCACACATAAGAGTAAGAAATAATAATACAAGTATTAGTAACATGGGGGTATTACATCCTCCCCCCCAAGGATATGGCTTACTCCAGGAAGCCATTAAATAGATAAGAGTAAGCACACAAGAATCACGCAGAGATCACGCCAAAAACCACACACATAACTCACAACACGGGAAACCACATCACACAATGACACAAGGGTTCATAGTTCATCCTTGATAGGGAGGATATCGGTGCATTGCGCACTACACCAAGGGTCCTATCCATTCCCATCAGTTTCCTGCACCATTGCCCTGAAACCGGCTAACAGAAGAAACTCAGGTTCACAACAATGACAACGGTAAAGTGAAACTCTAGACTCTAGGGACTAAACACAAGGTTACATAGTGAGCACACATAGTGCCCAGTGTATGAACTTATGCTCTGATACCAAGTTGTAACGCCCATCGTGCAAACCCCAGAGAACACACATATAATGCGAATAATTTTTTTTTAAATAATAAAAGTAAACATGTGTAACAACATTACCACATAAACACATAGCATAACACATAGCATTAAATCCACATGGTTCTCTGGGGCACACGAGGTTACATTGCAACCACAAAACAAAGTAAAGATAACGAAAATAACATAACCATTTAATTTATGAAAACCATATACAATGAATAACTCGATAGCCATGATGCGAAAGTATGATAACATCGCGATAATCTACATCCATGATAAATCTTTTAACAAGATCCAAAATAAAACCTAACTATTACATCATTGAAATAATATTACATTACAATTTTCTTTGATACATGAATGCATGAATTTCCCAACATGGGGATTGATACAAGAATACGCATCATAACCGACACCTGAACATTTGCACTGCATGTTCGAGAAGACAAGACGGTTAGAACCTCCACGGGTGCGGAGCACGTTTCCACCCAACCATGTGGAATTACTTGGCACCCCACCCCCTGCGGCTCAGAGGTGACGAGGAAGTGAACCCGACCATGAAAGTCAAACCGACTCAACACAACATGATACAAAACAAGAAGAACTCAAAGCTTACAATGAACAACCATCAACTTTCACAAATCACATGACAAGATAAAACTTAAGAAACTCATCACAATGACATGAAGTATCACAAATCAACAATCATGAAACAAGGTCACAAGAATTCAAAAAGCATCATAAAGAGATAACATCCAGAAGAACCGAACCAACACCCAAAATACATTTCCAAATCAATTAGAACCAATGAAAGGAACACGATTCCATAATAACACTAAATCAACCATTCAATACACCATTCCATAGACCACAAGAAACAAGTCAAATGGGTGTCAAGTGGGGAGGGTCATCACATAGCTCACATGGGATCCCCTGGCTCTTCCTCCAACTGAGGCGCTGGCACCCATCTATGGATTCCCTAGCCTTAAAATCAGAACAACATAAAAATAACAATATCCAGAGGCAACAAGAAACAAGAACAACAAGGATGTCTAGTGGAGAGTGTCATCGCATGGTCTTACATGAATTCGCCAGACTACCTATTACAAGGTGCCGCCTCCATCTATACATGGATTATCCAGACAACCTAGCTCAAGGAGCCGCCTTCATCTATGGTTATCCAGACATCCTATTTCAAGGTGCCGCCCCATAGGGTTACTCATGCGGAGCCACTTACCTTTCATAGAGACAAGGTAGTGACCTTACCAACTAGGTCTTCCCACCCATCCTTAGCCTTTGAGAGCGCTAACGGCAGGGGTGAGGTGCATGTTTTTATCTTGTTATGTGTTAACTAACCCAACCCACTAAATACATTAATTAAGTTATCACTTGTTTAACTACTCTTACGTGGTTTCCCCTGGCACTTCCTCTTACCCGAGGCGCCGGCGCCCACGAAGAGCCACTCTCCCTATGACCCCTAACATATCTCAAGCAGGCAAGGGTTGTACTATCACGAATAAATCATATAACTCAAAACATAACAAGCGAGTCAAATCCATCTCGCAATAAACACATAATCAAAGTCTCACCAAGTTTCGTACAACCCTTTCAAATTAATGATACTAATATCTTGCCATGTCAAGAGCACATAAAATGACAAACATTCACCAACAATAAAACAAGCCTCTGGAAGACTCTATAAAGGCTTACACTAGGGTTTTCTCAACAAAGAACTAACAATAGTAACAAGATATCAATAATGATTCAACAAACATAAGGTAGTGAGTGGCAATATCCCAAAGAAATCTTCACAATTAAATTTGATACACTCTCGAGTGGTATCCAAGGGAGACCTCTATTTCTCCTCCTAGGTTACCCAACAATACATTACACAACGATCTTACAATTTGACTCAAAACAAACTTAAACAAGATCAATGATTAACACAACAGAACAACCAACCAATGCACAAACTTAATACGGAAATTAGTCCACTCAATAAAGAAATCAATCCAACAATACAATAGAGGCACTACTTTCACGTTTCACATAACTCTTCAACTTGACCGCAAGATCTACTCCACACTTCTACATGTTTTATTGATATCCAAAAATACCATTGCACATATAGGTTCATACTCTTAAATAAAAACACAAACTTATAAATGTATCTCTTATAAAAAAGGGCCTAAATAATCTTTCATCAAAATATATATAATTTTCCGATTTTCTCTCAATTGCTTGTTTACAAAATATTATGTATATATATACATAGCTAGATTATCCTTAATATAGTAAATATTAAAAATATTAACTTAATTAATTCACCTAATTAACTAATTCTTTTAAAAGTAATTACTTACATAATTAAGATAATAAATGAAGAAAAAATATTTATTTATTTTAAGTCATTCACATAATTGCTAAAAAAATTTCAAAAAAAGAATATATATATATAATAGATTAAGGTTTATTTTCTTTTAAAAATATCTATTCTATCAAAATAACCAATTAAACAAATATATTTAAATATATATAATACATAAAATTAAATATATATATAAATACTTATTAATTAATACATTAAAATAATTTACTATATTCAAACAATGCTAATAATAAAACTAGTGTATTGCGACTTGTATAACTTTTGTTTTCGGATCTGGGTCTTTCTACAATTTTTACTGAAGGTGCGCCATTAAGTATTTTAACACATATAAAAAATTTAGCCATACCCAGTTCGTAAATTGTGAGTTATGATGAATTTAGTGACCCTATGTCTCTGCTGTTTTGTACAGGAAAATATTTTCTTATTTTATCATAGGACTTTATTTTTCCTAATTTATGACATTGTGGTTGGTAATGTTAGTTGATTTTCAGAATTATGATATGATGCAGTGATTTAATTAGATATGTTATGAGATGATTGTTAGTTAGAAATGCAATTCATTGATTAGGTTATAATTGTTAGAATAGGTGTGATGAAGGAAAATATAGCATCATTCATTCGCGAGTGCCCTGCTATGTTGCGATTCCTTCTCACAATGTAGTACTTGATTTAATGCTTTGATTTTATATATATGTATGCACATGTACACAACTTCGCTTGTATGCAGGATTGCAGGTACAAGTCTCGATTCCACCTGCTTCGGCAGGACAGGGCAAGCACCAATAACCCAACGATTTAATGTTGAAACAGAGGTGACGATGAAGTCCTCCCGTCCCATGATGTCAGATCGTCTCGTTTGTCTGGTATTGTTTATTTTGTGAATTTGTCGTCATTTGTGGCTTGTGTTTTGTGTGTTGTCATATTTTGATTAATGTGGTATTTTATAAGTTATAATTATTTAATTGATGTTGATATTTTATAAGTTGTGAATTAGTTAATTAAATGGGAATAATAACTGTGTATTTTAATGTTGATTTATTTGTATGAAAATATTTAAATGTTTTATTTGATTTTTATAAAGTCATGTGTTTCAATTAAATGATAATTAAATATTAAATGTGTGTTATTTATTTTAATTAATTATCTGATTGAAGATAATTATTAGAATAAATTATTTAAATTAAATAAGTAATGTGATGTGCAAGTAATGTTGCAAAAATAGAAATAAAAGCAATAAAACAAATAAAAGAATAAAAAGATTGTGTGAGCCAATGAGAATACAGATCTAATTAAAAAGCTGGCTTTTAAAGAATGAGTTTTCTTTTATTCTTGATTTTTAGAGTTTTTGAAAAAAGAGGGATATTATCTTTTAATTAATTAAGAATTTTGGAAGTTTTTTCACACACAGGAGATTAGGGATTGAGAAGTGGCACAAGTTATTCTGTATTTTGATTTGGAAGGGAACATGGGTTTTTGACATTTTTTGCTAAATTGAAGAGAGTTATAGAAAGGGGTTGGAAATCTATTACTAGTTACTTTGAAGTCTTCTGAAAGAAGATTGGGTCGGAGATTTGAGCACGGTGACTTAGAGGAGATTCGAAGCAAGAAGGAGGAGCTCTTCGTGAAGTCCGGCGGAAACAATCGTCACCAGGTTCTCGAATAAGCGCAGGACTCCAGGTTTTAAACTACTTTTTCGCTCTGGTCTTCTGATTTAAGAAAACAGGAAAAATAAATTAGATTGTTTGGTGAAAGAGAAATAAAACCTTAGAACAGAGAAATTTAAGGAATAGTGAAAACTACTGAAAAATACTTTTTCACTTGGTATCAAAGAATGTTGAGATTTGAAAGTCTTGTTTTGCAAACAACGGAAATTAAACTCTTCGAATGCTACTTTGATATACACGATCTCTTTGCTATTTCTGTAGAAATGAACAATCTTGGTATTTGTTTTTAGAATTGAAATTAAAATAGTAGAAAATTCGAAAAGAAATCAATAGATAACTTAGAAAATATCACTTATAATTTAGAAGACCTCTGTAGGATTGAAAAACAAAGGAAATCCTCTGATAAATTAGGAAAAATAAAATCCTATGATAAAATAAGAAATATTTTCCTATAGAAAACAGCAGAGACATAGGGTCACTAAATTCATCATAACTCACAATTTACAAACTGAGTATGGCTGAATTTTTTATATGTGTTAACATACTTAATGGTGCACCTTTAGTAAAAATTGTAGAAAGACCCAGATCCGAAAACAAAAGTTATACAAGTCGCAATACACTAGTTTTATTATTAGCATTGTTTGAATATAGTAAATTATTTGAATGTATTAATTAATAAGTATTTATATATGTTTAATTTTATGTATTATATATATTTAAATATATTTGTTTAATTGGTTATTTTGATAGAATAGATATTTTTAAAAGAAAATAAACCTTAATTTATTATATATATATATTCTTTTTTTTGAAATTTTTTAGCAATTATGTGAATGACTTAAAATAAATAAATATTTTTCCTTCATTTATTATCTTAATTATGTAAGTAATTACTTTTAAAAGAATTAGTTAATTAGGTGAATTAATTAAGTTAATATTTTTAATATTTACTATATTAAGGATAATCTAGCTATGTATATATATACATAATATTTTGTAAACAAGCAATTGAGAGAAAATCAGAAAATTATATATATTTTGATGAAAGATTATTTAGGCCCTTTTTATAAGAAATACATTTATAAGTTTGTATTTTTTTTAAGAGTATGAACCTATATGTGCAATGGTATTTTTGGATATCAATAAAACATGTAGAAGTGTGGAGTAGATCTTGCGGTCAAGTTGAAGAGTTATGTGAAACGTGAAAGTAGTGCCTCTATTGTATTGTTGGATTGATTTCTTTATTGAGTGGACTAATTTCCGTATTAAGTTTGTGCATTGGTTGATTGTTCTATTGTGTTAATCATTGATCTTGTTTAAGTTTGTTTTGAGTCAAATTGTAAGATCGTTGTGTAATGTATTGTTGGGTAACCTAGGAGGAGAAATAGAGGTCTCCCTTGGATACCACTCGAGAGTGTATCAAATTTAATTGTGAAAATTTCTTTGGGATATTGCCACTCACTACCTTATGTTTGTTGAATCATTCTTGATATCTTGTTACTAATGTTAGTTCTTTGTTGAGGAAACCCTAGTGTAAGCCTTTATAGAGTCTTTCAGAGGCTTGTTTTATTGTTGGTGAATGTTTGTCATTTTATGTGCTCTTGACATGGCAAGATATTAGTATCATTAATTTGAAAGGGTTGTACGAAACTTGGTGAGACTTTGATTATGTGTTTATTGCGAGATGGATTTGCCTCGCTTGTTATGTTTTGAGTTATATGATTTATTCGTGATAATACAGCCCTTGCCTGCTTGAGATATGTTAGGGGTCATAGGGAGAGTGGCTCTTCGTGGGCGCTGGCGCCTCGGGTAAGAGGAAGTGCCAGGGGAATCCACGTAAGAGTAGTTAAACAAGTGATAACTTAATTAATGTATTTAGTGGGTTGGGTTAGTTAACACATAACAAGATAAAAACATGCACCTCACCCCTGCCGTTAGCGCTCTCAAAGGCTAAGGATGGGTGGGAAGACCTGGTTGGTAAGGTCACTACCTTGTCTCTATGAAAGGTAAGTGGCTCCGCATGAGTAACCCTATGGGGCGGCACCTTGAAATAGGATGTCTGGATAACCATAGATGAAGGCGGCTCCTTGAGCTAGGTTGTCTGGATAATCCATGTATAGATGGAGGCGGCACTTTGTGATAGGTAGTCTGGCGAATTCATGTAAGACCATGCGATGACACTCTCCACTAGACATCCTTGTTGTTCTTGTTTCTTGTTGCCTCTGGATATTGTTATTTTTATGTTGCTCTGATTTTAGGGCTAGGGAATCCATAGGTGGGTGTCGGCGCCTCAGTTGGAGGAAGAGCCAGGGGATCCCATGTGAGCTATGCGATGACCCTCCCCGTTTGACACCCGTTTGACTTGTTTATTGTTGCCTATGGAATGGTGTATTGAATGGTGGATTTAGAGTTATTATGGAATCGTGTTCCTTTCATTGGTTCTGATTGATTTGGAAATGTAATTTGGGTGTTGGTTCAATTCTTGTGGATGTTATCTCTTTATGATGTTTCTTTGAAGTCTTGTGAGTTTGTTTCATGATTGTTAATTGACAGTGCTTCATGTTATTGTGATGAGTTTCGTGGTTTTAACTTGTTATGTGATTTGAGAACGTCAATGGTTGTGCATTGCATGCTTGAGTCGTACTTGTTTGGTATCATGTTGTGGTTGAGTCGGTTTGACATTCATGGTCGGGTTCACTTCCTCTTCACCTCTGAGCACGGGGGTGAGTTACTTGTAATTCACATGGTTGGGTGGAACGTGCTCCGCACCCGTTGGGTTCCCCATCAACGTCTTGTCTTCTCAGCTTTCCGCAGTGGAGGTGTTCCAGTGATCAGTTGTACTTCATATTTCATTATTCTGTATCAATCCCCATGTTGGGAAATTCAATGTAATTCATGTATCAAAGAAAATTGTAATGTAATATTATTTCAATGATGTAATAGTTAGGTTTAATTTGGATCTTGTTAAAAAATTTATCATGGATGTAATTATGCGATGTTATCATACTCGCGTCATGGCTATCAGTTGTATCATTGTATATGGTTTTCATAAATTAAATGGTTATGTTGTTTTCGTTATCTTTATTTTGTTTTGTGGTTGCAAAGTAACCTCGCGTGCCCCAGATAACCATGTGGATTTAATGCTATGTGTTATGCTATGTGTTTATGATTTAATGTTATTGCATGTTACTTTTATTACTAAAAAAAAAAAAAAAATTATTCAGATATTGTGTGTGTTCTCCTCTGGGTTTGCAATGACTTGGCATTACAATGATCATGGATTCCTATGGAGAATCATGGAGAAATCTAGGTTGAGGAGATGCAACTAGCCATCAAATCAAGCCTAAAGACTTGTTTTCAAAGTGATTCCATCTTCCATTTTCTCTTTTTCTTCATCCTAAGGAAGGTTTTCATTTCATTTAGATTCGTTTCTAATGTGATTTAGTGTCTCTTAGAATGAGTCTTGCATTGTTATAAATCCATTTATGCATCTTATTCTTGCACATTAGGATAGGGTTGCATCTTATTTTCAGACTTCCTAGTCTTAGACACACTTAGGGCTAGGGTTTTATGCATATTTTATCTCTTTCAAGGTTTAAATACCAACTAGGGGTTTGACCAAGGAAAACCCCCATTAGAAATCAATTTATATTCTATTTTGCAGGCATTTTTAAAGATTTAGATCCAGATTTCTGTCAGAAAATAGAGTGTAGATTGTGGGCTTTCATTTCCACTTTCAGATTTGTAGAAAATCCAAAGTGGACTAAGTCACCCACAATGGTGACTTAGTCCCACTGCACTGGTTTTTTAGAATTTTCAACAGTTTCAGATACCCATTTGGTAGAAACAAGTTTCTGGGCAGTTTCCCTAATCTGGGACTAAGTCACCCAGCTTGGCATAAGTGTCCCAGTAGGCTCAAAAAGAATTTTTTTAGAAGTTTAGCTAGATATAAAACTTTCACTTCTAAACCTTTTCTATAAAACTTTAGCTAGATATGGATATTGTGGGGTTTTAGAAGTTTGATACTATTTTAGATTACTGCATAGTTTCAAGCAATGTAAGGATACTATGAGAGTTTTATGTTAATTAAGATATATTTGTAAGGAAGCTAAGATAGTGGAACAACTTTCTACACTAATATTTTTAGGAGGGTTATTAAAATTTTTTTTTTGAATAGTTATAAAAACATTAAACAAAAATAAAGATAAATAATATTCATACCACAACATAAAGATTTACGTCCTGGAAAACCTTTTCAAGAGAAAAACCCCACTCCAAAAGCCACCCAATATATTATTCAAAAATCAACAAGATTATAATATACTTGTAGAGAAATATTTCTCATAGGAGTATCACTAAATAGAGATTTAGAGGCAAATAAATAGTTATAAGAATCATACACAACCTCCATCTTATGCACCTAATATATAGGAGATACAATACATGAAACCATCAAATTGTATTACCTCATTTATGTTTCCAACATGTTTTTACATCTCCCATTTCAGGAGACCCAACTTTCAGAGGCCATAACTTTTGATTCAGGTGTTCGATTGACAAACATTTTGAAACATCAAAAAGCTCATGAAGCACTCTTTTAAGCTATAACTTGCCTAGACTAGTTACGATGAATTTTAGGCCCAAAAAATGCTTCTAAGGAACTCAAAATGGACTTTGAAACTTAAAAAAAAATGAAAACTTTAATATCTTCAAATCTAGACATGATCTTGCGATGAAACTTCACAAGCATGCTTATTTAGCCAATTTGAAGCTTTGGAGAAATTTTTGCATTGATTTGTGCTCAAATGTAAACTTACTATAAATAGTAACCTCATGTAATTATAATGTTTAGAGATTATTTTCCTAGCATTCTCCCACTTGTCGAATAGCTTGCAAGAGCAAAGCAGGCATCAACATTATAATTTAATCACTAGGGGTCGTGAGGCCCATAGACTCTAAACACCATCTGAACTTCTCTATGCTCATAGGCTTAGTTAAAGAATCTATAGAATTCATCAAATTCTCTACCTTAACCAACTTCACCCTACCATCCTGGACCATATCTCTAACAAAATAATAATGTACATCAATGTGCTTGGTTCTAGCATGCATTGTCAAGTTCTTAGCTAGGTAGATCACACTTTGACTATCATAATAAACTATCATTGTACCTTATTTAATTCTAATATTTGAACATAATATCTTAAGCTAAATAGATTCTTTACAAGTGTGAATAAATTCCATATACTCAGCTTCAATAGTGGAGAAAACAACCATAACCTATCATTTACTCATCAAATTGATTACACCACCAAATAAAGTAAACCCTTATTGGTGGATATTCTACTATCAACATCACCTAGCTAGTATGAATCCACATAACCATGAATATCAAGGGAATTCCCATATCCCACCATATTACCATGATAACACAAGGAATACTCTGAGGTACCCCATAAATATCTAAAGAATCTTTTAACTACATCCCAATGACTTCTACCAAGATTAGACATATATTTGGAAAGAAATCCCACTGTTTAGGCAATGCTTGGTTTAGTGTAGACCATAGCATACATCAAACTTCCGAGTGTACTCTAGTAAGGAACTCTGGTCATGTCTTACATCTCCAATCGGGATGTTGGAAAATATAAAGTAGATGAATTCGTTCCAACCACATAAAAGGAACATTAAATTTACATACTTACTCTAGGTAAGCTATAGCTTTCTATTCACTTTATCTCTTCTGATTTCCATCCCAAGAATGTGTTTAGATGTACCAATATCTTTCATTTTGAATTTAGTTGCAAGTAGAGACTTTAGTTTTTAAATTATTCCTTTCCCTTTACCAATAAATAACATATCATTAGCATATAATGCAATAAAAAGGAAATGATCACCATCAAATTTATAATAAACACAATGATTTGATTTAGAACACTCAAATCCCAAACTTAACACATTTGTATCAAATTTTTGGTACCACATCCTAAGACTCTATTTAAGGCAATATAAATATTTCTTCAATTTACAAACCAAATTACCTTTACCTTTCACCATGTAGTGCTATGGTTGTGTCATGTAAATATCCTCCTCCAAATGACCATGAAGGAAAGTCATTTTTACATCCATTTTTTCAACCTCTAAATCATAAGGAACAACAATAAATAGTAAGAATCTAATGGATGTCATTTTTGCAACAATAGAAAATATCTTACCATAATTAACACCCTCAACCTGAGAGTAACCCTTCACAACCAATTGTGCTTTGTACTTCTCAATACCTCCATCTAAACCTGTCTTTTTCTTAAAAACTCATTTGAAACCAATATGTTTTCATCCTTCACGTAATGGTACAAGATCCAATGTATCATTCATTTTTAAAGCTTCCATTTATTCATCCATATCAATCTTCCAAGATTTTATATCATTCATACCTAATGACTCTTCTACAAATCTAGGTTCATCAATGTTAGCATTCAAAGAAAAAATACATCTCTAATAATTAGGTGAATACCTTTCAAGTGGTTATCTATGCCTTCTAGACCTTTGAACATGCTGAGTTGGAGGTTCTTCCTCCTTTTTCTAAAAATTCAGAGCTAGATGAGCTCTCCTCAACTTGTTGTCTATCCAAGGTCCTCGATTCAACTTTCTTAGGTGTAGGAATAATTTGAATCACATGTTCATATTTACTTTGTTATAGTTGTAATGTAACAAAAGAAGGATTAGTTTCTCTAAAAGTAACACTTCTACTATATAGTACCTTTTGTGCTATAGGATCCCAAAGCTTGTATTCTTTCACACCATAGCTATATCTGATGAAGATACATTTCATAACCTTGTTCTCCAACTCTTTTTACTTCTTCTTTGGCACATGTGCATATGCCTTGCAACCAAAAATTGTAAGACGTCTCAATGAAGACTTATGACCTGATCATGCCTCTATAGGTGTCTTATCAAAAAGAGTTGATGTAGGAGACCTATTAATCAGGTAACAATTAGTGGCAAAAATTACAACCCAAAAACTTTGTTTTAGACCAGTGCCACTCAAAATATTACTAGCCTTCTCCATTAGTGTCCTATTCATTCTTTCTGCAACTCCATTCTGGTGTAGAGAATATAGATGTCTTTTATCTTATAATGCTACAATATTTACAAAATCTATCAAAATAATTAGATAAATATTCATCACTATTATTAGTCCTCAAAAAAAATATTTTCTTTCCAGTCTATTGCTTTAAATTATTTAAATCTACTAAAAAAATTATATTTACTCTTTAGAAAATATATCCATGTATTTCTACTATAATAATCAATAAATGAAACATAATATGTAAATTTACCAATTGAAGGAACATCTACATGACCAAACACATTAGAATGAATAATATCCAATACACCACAAGATTTATGAGATTTGTTGAGTAAAATTGAATGCAATTTGTAACGCCCCTCCTAGGCATACCACAAAAGAAAAATATAACTACTAGTCAAAATTTAAGGGAAAAATTACAAATTTGGGTGAATGCTAAACTACTCACATGTATGACAAGAAAAATACTTTCAATGATATGATATGATAAGTGTGAGAAAGACTCGCCGCTCCAATTGTACATAAAATTCATTTAATCAATTAGAAATTTCCATTATCAACCTAGTAGTTATAGCTCATGAGAGGAATCAAATAAAATATTTATGAATACAATGTCTTTATGGATAATTGTAAAAGTGACATAGATCATCATGTGTCCAATTTATAAAACCAACAATACAAGAATACGAATTATGATCTAAATTCAAATCATTTATTAAATGCGGGTTGTGAAGGAAATTTAAACACATATGTTTGATTAAATATCATTCGATTTTTGACACACAGATATATGATATACATGTGTAAACTACTAAAATTGACCTTACCCTATCAGAAAAAGAAAACTACATCCCCCCCAAGATTAAACTATTAATATATAACAAAATAACCAAGTTTACGAAATAATAAATAAAATGATTAAGATAAATGTTTACTCTTAATTAAAAAAAATAGTTAATAATATGAATATAAAAGATTAATGTTGAAATCCTGACCACAACAATAGGAAAAAGAGATAATTATCAAGTTAGATATTCTTATTACTATTTCAATAATTGAAAAAAAAATATAAGAGAGAAAAAAAAATCAATGTTAATGAAAATCTTACCCTTGATATCCACAAAAGTCTAATGTCTTAAGGAATCTTTTAACATTATCATAAGAAGGTAAAGATTATTAGTAATCTCAATATTAAATTGGATATGAATATTAATAAAAACCATACTGTTTCAACTACACATTATTTATATCAACATGAATAATTATCAATATACATATATATATGAATACTTATACACATACATATATTATTGCACTAATATATGTCAATATGTATTAAAATTAGATTATTTCCACTACTAAGATCAATGGGAAAACCACGTCAATTCAATACATGAATTTCCAGGGTGAAGCGTTGATATCTAGATGCTTTGGAAAATAAAGAGTCAACTATGCAATGTTATTAGTTTGATTGGTCTCAGAAGATTGATAAATAAGGAGGAAAGACATGGAAAATAAAAGAGGAGTTTTGAATGATAAAACAACGTTGTTGCAACACAATGCATGACACATAAATTAAGAGGTTGTCATTGATGTCAACATGATGTCAACATGGTGACAACAGTATGAGAAGTTTATTTTGGTTTACTAGAATCTATTTCCTAATGGAAGTGTTATTTTCTAAAGAACTACTGTGTTGGTTTTTGAGTCTGGAATTATCCACAAGAAGAGATATGTCTCTGCACTCTTAATATTATTATTATGACTCCTACAGATAGCTATATTCAAGATCCTGAGAAGTTTTGTGTTGAGAACAAGAAGATATCATTGACATAGTTCATCTTTGTACATTGTAGTTGTTCCCTTGTTTAGTACGTCAGTGTGGGAGACTCCACATTTTCATATGAAGAATATTTTTTTGTTGTGGTTCTAATGGTAGTTTCTCTTATGTCAATATGATGAGAAATCAAAGCTATAGCAGATCTAGAAGGTGTTCACTTTGAGAAGTGTGCATTGGATTGGAATTTTTGTGTTTAGGTCCTTGCATTGGCTAACCTAATACATTATATGCTCTAAGAAGGTTAAATATACTTTGTGGATATTTTCTATAGGTCTACACCAACTTGATATGATGCACTACTTGGATAAAAAAAAATTAATCTTATAAGGTGCCAACAAGAGTACTTTGATTGGTTTGTTTTCATCTAATTAGGCCAACCTAATTGATGAATGAGATATACTTGCATATATATAAGAGCTTTTGATGAAGAGGTGTGCAAAGTGTGTGTAGAGAAGAAAAGAGATATAAGCAAACATGAATGTGTGGAAGAGAGAAGTGTGAAATGCGAAGAGGATTAAGTGGTATGTGAATATCCGAGCCTAAATTTTTTATCAATTAAGGATCATAACCAAATTGTTGAGTGACTACTGATGTAGTGATTTTCATTCAAATCTTCATTGGAACTAAACCATGCACATTGAAAGTGTATTCTATCAGTTCATACTCTTGGAAGTGAGCCACAATCTTTGTATCTTGGCGGTTAGCCATCTTTTGTATTCTGGTTGTGAGCCTTTCAAGGATAGTGAGTCCTAGAAGTGAGCCATGTAATATTTTATATCCTAATATATTATATTGTGAGCTAATCCTCATCGTGGTTTTTCCCTTATTGGGTTTTCCACTTAAAAACTTCGGTGTTCATGTGTGTTAATGTTGTGTCTTGATTTCATGTATTCTTTTGTAAGTTAATCATATTTTTGATAATGCTTGGATGAATTTTATGTCATTGGTTTTATGGAATACTAAAATTCACCCACCTCTTAGTATTGCAGATGTTCAACAATTGGTATCAGAGCTTGGTTCCTCGGAAGAAGCCTGACAACTTGTGTAAGGTGTTAGAATTGAGATATAGCTTTGATACCATGTTAGAATTAGCTATGGTTGCCAAGATCTTGAAACCAAATGGAAATCACAAGAAGAGAGAGATGAATATGACAAGAATAAACTATATTCAATGTCAATGATATGAGATTATTGTTTACAATGAGAGATCCCTTCGTTATTTAGCCAAGGTGAGATGCAAGATGTCATAGGATTATGATAAGTGTCTTAATCATATGACATGAGACAACTAAGCACACTTACCTAGGTTCACATGTAGTAGTTGTCAAAGGATAAGATAACAACTAATGACAACTAACACCTTCTAGAAAGATTCCTTCCTAGGACCTAAGTAAACATGTGTAAATAAGTCCCCTAGTAATGAATGAACTAGGTACAAGACTTTATTTACACCAACAGAAGGTCCTAAAATTTGATTTCATGGAAGACAAAAAATTTCTTCTTCCTCTAGAAGTAATCTCTTCTAGATAGTCGGAAGAAAAAAAAGATCTGAAGGACAAGTTGATGAAAGCGAATGAGTACATTGAAAAACTACAAAGTAAATGTGAAGAAACATGTGATCTATTGGATAAGGCAGATGAAACTATCTCCATCCTGCTATAGTAGTTGGAAGAAAATAAATGCGTTGAAGACCATCAAAAAATTGAAATTTAGAGGAAGATGGATGAATGCACAAAGCTTGAGCAAGAAGTGGCAACTCTAAAATTAGATTTGAAAAAGGAAAAAAAAATTGCGGATAAATTTGCTACAAGTTCTACAATGCTAGAAAAATTGATTGTTGGACAAAGATTCTCTTTAGGTAAAAGAGGTATGGGATTTGAAGGACAACATTCAAAGGAAAATCAATCTCCTATTTTGAAGACTCGATGTAATGGTGAAAAATTGAAGAATACCAGAAGGACTCCTATCAGATAGCGTAATGCTCAAAGGTATTTATCTTTTAATGGCATTTATTATTTCTACAATAAATTTGGACATAGGGAAAAAGATTACAAATGTAGAATGAATGATACTCTATCATTCTCCGGTTAGTGGTTTGAATGCAAGAAAATAGGATATGAAGCTATGAATTATAGAAAGAAAAAGTTGAACAAGACTAATCAATGCAAATTTAGATTAGATAAAAGAAATTTTGGACGGAAAAATATTGTTTGCTATAATTGCAATAATTTGAAACATTTTTTGAAAAATGACAATCTAGTAAAGTGCCATGGATCAGGAATTAAAACTGATCTGAAAGAAGTAAGAAAGGCAATAAAAAGAATATGGAGAAAGGAAGGCGAATCTAAGAAAGTTGAATTAAAATCATCAACGTTATCTGTACTGTCCTCTGGTACAAACACATCCGTAAAAAAATAATCTAGGAATGCCTAAGGGGGAGCAATAATGAAAATATTCAATAAACTCCCTTGTCAATGATAAATTTCACATCATGAAATAAGTGCATTTAATGAGGTAATGAACTCAATATTTCATGCATAAATAAGTTGCCGACACACATGTGTGAAGATTGAATTCAGCAAAATTTGAAAGGATGAAATTTTACACAGGTTTCGAGATGATCTTATGATTTGAAACATTAATTGCAAAAGTATTTGGAATGAGAGGAATAAATTCAAGTAATTTTATGAATACTTATTCAATGAATAACATTTTTGGAAGGAAATTTGCGTGCAGAAGAAGCTTGAAGAAACCTAAGCTACTACATGTAGTGGAAATTTAGAATTTGGGTTTGGTAAGTAGGAAAGAGGTAAGTTGGTGCTCATTGCTTCTGCGATACTTGTTGAATTATGTTAAAAGAAATGAACACTCCTTGAATTGCAGATAATTTTGTAAAACTAGAACCAGAGCTCAAAATATATGTTGTCAAATCCTTAGAATTTGATCCTTTGGGTGCTTTCTCAAAAATTCCTCTTGGTATTGTGTAAATTAAGGATGTTGGATCATATATTCTTTAGATTTTGGAAGAACCCTCCTTCGAAAAAGCTAGAATAATATGGTTTGAAGAATTGATTGAGAATGATTTAACCCTAAAGTTAGAATAGAGTGTGCTTTTGGAAATGAAGTTGGATGTATGGAATGAATTTCCAAACTTTAGCAATAAGGAAAGATGCATGAGAATGGATCTTAGCAGATTCCATAATGAATATGTATGGCTCAATGAATCCTATGCAATAAATAGAGATGTAATTCGAGATGTAACTGGCTTACCATCCTCCAGACCGACTCTTGAATGCAATTATAATAGTGGGAAAGGTTTAAAGTAGGAATACTCATGCTAGAATCTCTAATCCGGTAGTACAATATGCTAGTTTAGTCATTTCACATTTTATCTTTGGTGACAATGATGTTTATGTAGTTGCAATTGACCTTCAATTGGATATGGTTGAAAATAGAAAGAACTATGACTTGTGTGAGTTGCTCCAACAACAGTTATTGGAAAATTTGAGAGATATTAAGAGAAGGAAAGGTAGGTTCAGGTATGGTACATTGGTTGTTTGCTTGATTCTCTACTTTATGAAGGAGATTCTTGAAATTGGAAAATTTTATTGGGAGCATACCAAACCAGTCTCTCATCAAATTGAGAAAATCATAAGGAATATTAGGGATTTGGATACACAAGAAGATGCTCTTGTTGCATACTTTGGAAAGTTTCAAAGGAAAATGAACAAAAGGAGTAGAGTTCCTTGAGATGGTTACAAAGTACAAGGATGACATAACATTTTTGGTAACCACTGATAGTTGCATTATCAAGGAAGTTGAACCTAGGAACTCATGGATACCTGAGCTTGGATATGAGATTGAGAAGGAAAAATGACACTGGTTGTATTAAACTATTAATTAACCACCCCCGGGACCCCAGTAGAACTCAGTTTGGGACTTACTCTGAAGTACCCAAAGCTCTTGAGAAGTCTGAATTTACCTCAGGAAAATAATTGCTTGCCTTCAGAGAAAAGAGAAGAGTCATGGAGTTTCTTGCATTAGTTGCACAATTCGGACCTGCTTAAAGGAGATCAAGACTCAAGTAGCTAGCAAGGAATAAAGAAAAATTATAGGTGGTTTCCAATTCCAGTTCCAGGTCAACCCAACTTACTTTGGTAAGAACTAGCCTATTAAATGATAGATTTGATGCATTAAAGTGCAAAGAAACAAGTTACATGGTCAGTTGGGTTGAAAGTAAAGGATTGTTGGAAATTAGAGAGAAATTTTAGTCTACTCATAGTACTGCACTTGATAGAATCAGAGTTGTTTAAGAATGTGAGAATGAGGCCAAGAATTTATTCACATTTTGTTGGTCTTGGCCTAATGAAATTTAGAAATTCAAGGATAATGAGAGCTCAATTGAAACATAGATCAAGTTTTCCTCTAGCACATTTGATCCTATTCTTGATTTAGATAGTCAAAATTTGTGTGAATGAGAAATGTCTCCCATCACACAAGAAGAAAGATGGAGAGATTGAAGTATATGGGAAGCTCAAATATATAATAAAGAATAAATACACTCCTATCTTTTATGCCCTCTCTATAGCTGATAGGAATTTGAAGTCTAATACCACTCCTGGGACTATGGTTGAAGGAAAGGACAACTTGAGTGATCTAAATTATCTATGTAGTGTATTGGAAGAAGCAAAAAGACTTTGGGATGAAGGAAAACCCTCATGGATGGGGATTCTTAACAAGCTTCAAGGAACCACTACCTCTGGTCATCATCTATATTTGGAATATACTCCTTAGGGGGAGTATTTAGGTATGCAAAGGATCTGTTAATTTTTTTTTCCTTTTCAATTGATGTCAAAGAAAGAGAGAGAGACCCTAAAGAGAGTAAGAAGTATCATATGAAAATAGGAAGTTTTTGAAGTAAAATCTTTTTTGGAAGGTGCTTTGATGGTTTTCACATCTTGTGTTGCCATCAATGACAAATGGGGAGATTGTTGGAAATTAAGAGGTTGTCATTGATGTCAACATGTTTTCAACATGGTGACAACAGTATGAGAAGTTTATTTTGGTTTACTAGAAGTTATTCCCTACTGGAAGTGTTGTTTTCTAAAGAAGCAATGTGTTGGTTTTTGAGTCCGAAATTCTCCACAAGAAGAGATACGTCTCTATGCTCTTAATATTATTATTATGAATCATACAGATGGCTATATTTGATATCTTGAGAAGTTTTGTGTTGAGAACGTGAAGATATCATTGACATAGTTCATCTCTATACATTGTAGCTATTCCCCTGTTTAGTACGTCAGTGTGAGAGACTCCGCATTTTCATATGAAGAATATTTTTTGTGTTTCAATTCTAATGGTAGCTTATTTTATGTCAATATGATGAGAAACCAAAGCTATATCGGATCTAGAAGGTGTTTTCTTTGAGAAGTGTGCATTGGATTGGAATTTTAGTGTTTAGGTCCTTGTGTTGGCTGACCTAATACATGATATGCTCTAAGAAGGTTAAATATACTTTGTGGATATTTTCTATAGGTCTACATTAACTTAATATGATGCACTACTTGGATAAAAATGTTTTAATCATATAAGGTGCTAACAAGAGTACTTTTCTTGGTTTATTTTCATCTAATTAGGCCAACCTAATTGATGAATGAGATATACTTGTATATATATAAGAGCTTTTGATGAAGAGGTGTGCGAAGTGTGTGTAGAGAAGAAAAGAGATGTAAGTGAAGATGAATATGTGGAAGAGAGAAGTGTGAAGCGTGAGGAGGATTAAGGGGTATGTGAAGATTTGAGCCTAAATTCTTTATAAGTTAAGGATCATAACCAAATTGTTGAGTGACTACTGATGCAATGCTTCTTATTCAGAGCTTCATTGTAACTGGACCCTATACATTGAAGGTGTATTCTATCAGTTCATACTCTTCGAAGTGAGCTAGAATCTTTGTATCTTGGTGGTTAGCCATCTTTTGTATTCTGGTTGTGAGCCTTTCAAGGACAACGAGTCCTAGTAGTGAGCCTTGCAATATTGTATATCCAGATATAATTTATTGTGAGCTAATCCTCAATGTGGTTTTTCCCTTATTGGGTTTTCCACATAAAAACTCTAGTGTTCATGTGAATTAATGTTGTGTCTTTATTTCATGTCTTTTGATAAGTTAATCAGATTTATGATAATACTTGGATGGATTTTATGTCAATGGTTTTATGGAATACTGATTCACCCTCCTCTTAGTATTCTAGATGTTCAACAAAAGTTTCATCACAGGTTATACTAGAGTAGGAATGACATAAAGGAAGCTTCGATTTGTAAGCATGATGCATGATATTTATGCACTTTCCAAGCATAATGTTTGATACAAAAAGGAAAAAAAATCAATGTATTTGTTGCAGATTAAGCTGGGCCAAGATAGTTCAAAAATGAACAATTGTATCAAATATGATGGCATTTGAACACTAAAAACTCAGCATGCAATGGACATAGAATGTGGACTAGGAAATATTTTTGTTACACTTAAATATAATCCAACAGTGGGTCTTATTATAATGAACGTATTTACTAACATACTTGCATTATACATCAGTTGACCAAGGACTTTGCATTCATAGCTTGAGCTTCAATGGTTATAGATTTAAGATGCACGGCATTATAATTTTGCATTAAGAATTAAATATTCGGTGTCATAAAGTATTGTTTTTTAACAGTATCCTAGCTAAATAGGGGAATTCTAAACTGAACAAATAGAATATTATGACTCTCAAAATGCAACCCAAACCAAACACTAAAGGATATAACGCCTTGACTTGCATATTTTTACAAAATCTTATAACAATTACCAAATCAATAGAAGAGGTGAAACGACAGAGAGAAACTCAATCATCAACCAGTGAAAAAAAAGAAACAAGGAAAAAGGCCACGGGTTTCCAAGGATCTAGAATCAGTGAAGACATGATGGCAAGGGTGTAATTTCTAGGAAATGATTCATGAATTACAATGGTTGTGGTAGGTATCTGCATTAAGGAAGTTCTTTGGCATGGATTTCATGCTACAACTAGTGGTCGCTTAGCATCACTACAATTCCTCAACAAATGCGTTCAAGGTTATGGACATGAATAGCAAGGGGTCAAAAGCAATATGCTTCTATCAGTCTAATCAACCTGTAGAATAATTTTTATGATAACTTCTTATTTATGTAAATTTAGAAGGAATCAAACACATGATTATCATTTAGAGAAGCTTGGAGGAAAATAAAATAAAACACACAAGATATAAGCACCTAGTAATTCAAATTTGTAGTAGTCTAAGTAACAACATTGATTATATATTAAATAAATTTCATCAATTATCTATTCTAGTTACAAAGAAAAAAATAAAGGAGCGCATACACATTTACACTAGATAGAATATACAAGGATTTACATCTAGTGATTGTAATAATTTATACGACATTATGGTGCGATCTATTGGAAAGTGAGAGGTTTTCATTGATGTCAACAAATGGAATTTTGATATTTATGAGTTTTCAGCTGCTCCGACAATGAAAGTCTATTAATCTGGATTATCATTTTTGTGTAAGATCTTCTTTGAAGTTGATAATATGTTTCATCTTGATATCTGTTGCATCCACTGATAAGATTTTAGCTAACTAGGTTGTATGGTTGGAAAGGTACAGTTACCAGTTGTTTTGGAAAAAGTGGCATACTCATACAATGGCTCTGTACATCAATTTTTTGGTTTGAATTCTATCTCAGAAAAAGATAATCATAGGAATTTGTACATAGGTTTGAGACTACAAGATGCATCTTGCTTTGGAGTTTCATAATGAGATGTGAAGGCATTTGGAAGATATGAATGACAATATTTTTTTTTGTAGTCTACAGTGAGTTTTCATACAGTATAAGGATGTGGGAGATTCCACATTTTCTCATATTTGATTATCTTATTTTTCACTGTTGAAGATAACTAGCTTGTTTTCGTCTAAGGAAGAATTCAATATGCTAACATGCTTTTGTGTTACACATTTGATGGATTACATGTATATTTGGAGTTTTTGGTCTAACTTTGTCTGACCTAATTATGTATCAATATTGAGAAGTTTTTTATGTGCGAATAATGGGATCTATCTTAGATCCACGTTGACTACTTACGTGCAAAGATGAGGACAATGTTGAAATATTTTATTAGGACAACCTAATCAGTAAACATGGATATCTATATGTATATATGTAAGACATTGAGGAGAGAGGCAAGAGAGTAAGGTAGAGAGAGAATGCGTAAAAGATACATGAAGTCAGAGATGTGAATGGATATATGTGATATTTGAAGATAAGTGTATTCTATGTATTGTGCTTCATTGAAACTGAACCCCAACACAAGGAAGGTGCATTTTAATTAGTTCATGCTTTTGGCAGTGAGCCACTTCATTTTGTATCTTGGTGGTAAGCCAAATCTTTTTTATCTATGTCAAGCTGTGAGCCTTTCAAGGATAGTGAGTCCTGGTAGTGAGCCCTTGTAATATTCAATATTCAAATATATTATATTGTGAGCTAATTCTCACTGTGGTTTTTCCCATTTTGGGTTTTCCATGTAAAAATACTAGTGTTCATGTGTGTTGATGCATAATCTTGATTCCATGTTCTCTCTTGTTGATTTGATAAGATTTGTGGTAATGTTTAAATGGATTTCATGTGAATGGTTTTAAGGAATACTGATTCACCATCACCCCCCTCAATATTTTGGATGTTCAACAATTGGTATCAGAGCCTGGTTCCTCTGAAGAAGCCTAACAGCTTGAGGAAGGTCCCAAAATTTGAATATAATTTTTTTTTCCGCTAGAAATAATCGCTACTGGACTCCCAAAAGAAAATAAAGATCTAAAGAATAAGTTGAAGGAAGCAAATGAATGTATCATGAAACCAAGAAAAATATATGAAGAAGCCTATGATCAATTAAAGAATGTAGATGAAGTCATCACCGAACTAAAAGAACAATTGGAAGAAAAGAGAGAGATTGAAGATTATCATAAAATTGAAATTCAAAGTAAGATGGATGAATATGCAAAGGTTGAGCAAGAAGTGGTAACTCTAAAATCAGATTTGGAAAAGGAAAAAGGACATGAGGATAAATTCAATGTAAGCATTGCAATGCTTGATGAGTTGATTGCTTCTTAGAAACTTGCTATGGACGAAAGATGTTTGGGATTTGAAGAAGGAAAAAGATCGAAAGAAAATCAACCTCCTTACATGAAGATTTAAAGCAATGGTGGACTGTCCAAGAATCTAAGGAGAAATATCAGAAGAATTCCCATTAGACAACCAAATGCTCAAAGGTATTTATCTTTTCATGATGTCTATTATTTTTGCAATAAATTTGGACATAAGGCGAAAGACTACAATAGTAAGATAAATGATACTTTATCATTCTCTAGAAAATGTTTTGAGTGCAAGAAGATTATACATAAGGTTATGAAATGCAGTAGTAAGAAGTTGAACAAGCAATTTTATTCATTTAGTGGCTACTGTTATCATTGCAACCTATTTGGACACAAGGCTAATCAGTGCAAATATAGATTTAACAAAAGAAAATATGGAAGGAAGAATTTTTTTTGTTGGAATTGCAACAATCTAGAACATTTTCCTAGGAATTACAAAAACAAAAGGATGAAAAGTATCTATCTGGTAAAGAGTCATGAACTGATCATGGATCTAGAAGAAGTGAGAAAAGAAATGAAAAGAATTTGGAGAAAGGAAGGGTAATTTAAAAAAGAGTGAATTAGAATCATCAGTCATTTTTGTGAAGTCCTCCGGTGCAGATACTCCTATCAAAAATTAGTTAAGGAAACTCCTAAGGGGGAGCAATAATCAGAATATTTAATGACCCCTCTTTCGATGTATTTATTTATTAAGATAACTAATTCATATTTCATGCAAAAGAAAGCTACAAACACACATGTGTGAAGAATGAACTCCACAAAATTTGAAAGGATGGTAGTATACACGATTTTCAAGGTGATCTACTTGTGATATAAAACATTTATTGCATAGGCAATTGGAATGAAAGAAATAAATCCAAAAAAGTTAATGAAAACTCATTCGATGAAATGCATTGGTGAAGAAGGAGAAGCGTGTAGAAGAAGCTTGAAGAAACCAGAGCAATCTCATAATTTGGCTTCGGAAAATGGAGAAGAGGTAAGTTGCTATTCACTAAATCATTTAACGAATCTTGTTGAATGTAATGGATATACCTAGAATCATAGATAATTCAATGAATTTGGAACCATAACATAAATTGTGTCACGTTAAAACCTTGGAACTTGGTCTTTTGGGTGCATTTTCAGAAATTTATTTTGGTGTTATAGCTATTGAAGATTTTGGAACATACATTCACCAAAAATTGGAAGAATCCTCCTATGGAAAGGCTCACATATTGTGGGTTAAAATTTTTATTGGAGATGATTTTACCCAAAAAACTAGAATACAATGTTCTTAGGGAAAATAAATTGGATGTATGGAATTATTTTCCAAACTTTAGTAATGAAGAAAGATGTATCAGAATGGCTATTAGAAAAATTCATGGTGAATATATGTGGCTTGACAAATATCATGCTATAAATAGACATGTAATCATGAAAGTAACTAGTTTGTTAGCCTCTAGACCGACTCCTGAATGCAATCATGATAGAGGAAGAAGTTTAATCAGGAACACGTGGATTGGAATCACTAACCCAATAGTTCAGTATGCAAGCATAGTTATTTCACAGATGATCTTTAGTGACAATGATGTCTCCACTACTGCAATTGATCTTGCATTAAATATGGTTGAGAATAAAACATAATACAACCTTTGTGAGTTGCTTTGACAATAGTTGTTGGAAAATATAGAGATATCACGAGGAAGAAGAATTGTACATTTAGGTATGGTACATTGGTTTTATGTCTAATTTTTTATTTTATGAAGGAGATTCCTAGAATAGGTGAAGTTAGTTGGGAGAACACCAGACCAACCTCCCATTAGATTGAGGAACTTATGAGAAACATTGGGGATTTAGATGCACAAGGATATGCCCTTGTTGCATTCTTTGGTAAGTTTCAAAGAAAAATGAATAGGAGAAGGAGAATTCCCAGAGAATTAGTTACAAAATACAAGAATGATATAACCTTCTTGGTAACCACTGATAGTTACATAATTAAGTTATTCAAACCACTGAATTCATGGTTACCTAAGATTGAATATGAAATTGAGAAGGATTATGCTACTGGTTGTATTGAATTATTGATTAACTGCCCCCAGGATCCCAGCAGACCTCAGTTTGGAACCTACTATAAAATAGCTAATATCCTCCTCCAGAGAAAATATAAGAGTTACAGAAGTTCATGAACTAGTAGCTCATGTTGAACTTGCTTCAAGAAGGCTTAAGCAGTTAGCCAGGAGAAGAGCACAGTTTTAGATAGCTCCTATTTTCATCACCAGTTCATCACCTTCTATGATGGTAAGCTCAAAATCATTAATTGATAGCTTTGATGAATTAAAGAGTAAAGCAATAAGTGACATGGTCACTTGGGTTGAAGATAAAGGATTATTAGAAATGATTGAGAAATACAAGTCTACTCACTACTCTGCACTTGAAAGATTAAATATATTCAAGAGTGTGAGAAGGAGGTCAAGAGTTTATTCACATTATATTAGACTTGGCCTAATGTAATTCAGAAATTCAAGGATGTTAAGAACACAATTGAAACTCAGATCAAGTTTGCATCTAGCTCATTTGATCCTGCTCTTGATTTTGATGATCAAACTTAGTATGGATTGACAAAAATGCATGAGGAATACCTTGCATTGCATAAAGGAAAAGGAGAGATGGTTGAACAATATGAGAAGCTCAGAGATTTAATCAAGATCAAGTGTACACCTATCCATTATGCTCTTTTAGTAGCTGATAATATTATGAAATCTAATATTTCCCCCATAACTATGGTTGAAGGAAAGGACATCTTATATGATCTCAATTATCTATGCAAGGACTTGTCAGAGGAAAAAAGGATTTGGGTTGAAGGGATATCCTCATGGATCGGGTTTCTTAGCAAGCTTCAAGGGACATCAACCACTGGTGATCATCTCTATTTCAGATATACTTCTTAGGGAAGTTTCTAGGTATGCAAAGGATCAGTTAAAGCATTTTAAACCTTTTTTCCTTTGCCATTGATGTCAAAGGAGGAGAGAGAGAGAAAGAAATAAGTTTTTTTATGGTTTTCACATTGTTTGTTTCCATCAATGAAAAAGGGGGAGATTGTTGGAAATTGAGAGGTTGTCATTGATGTCAACAAATGGAATTTTTATGTTTATCAGTTTTCAGCTACTCCGATAATGAAAGTCTATTGATTCAGTTTTTTGATCTGGATTATCCTTTTTGTATAAGATCTACTTTGAATTTGATAATATGTTTCATCTTGATATCAGTTGCATCCATTGACATGGTTTCAACTAGCTAGGTTGTATGGTTGGAAAGGTACATTTACCAGTTATTTTGGAAATAGTGTTATACTCATACACTAGCTTTGTACACCAATTTTTTGGTTTGGATTCTATATTAGAAAAAGATACCACAAGACTTTGTACATAGGTTTGAGACTACAAGATGCATCTTTCTTTGGAGTTTCATAGTGATATGTGAAGGAATTTGGAAGATATGAATAGAAACATTCTATTTTGTAGTCTACAATAAGTTTTCATACAGTATACCGATGTGGGAGATTCTGCATTTTCTAATATTTGATTATCTTATTGTGCGGTGTTGAAGATAAGTATCTTGATGTCATCTAAGGAAGAATTCAATATGCTAACACACTTTTGTGTTACATGTTTGATGGATTGCATGTATATTTGGAGTTTTTGGTCTAACTCCGGCCGACCTAGTTATGTATCAATATTGGGAATTTTTTTTATGTGTGAATAATGGGATCTATCTTAGGTCCATGCTGACTAGTTATGTGCAAAGATGAGGACAATGTTGAAAGAGTTGATTAGGCCGATCGAATTAGTAAACATGGATATCTATATGTATATATGTAAGACGTTGAAGAGAGAAGCAAGAGAGTAAGGCAAAGAGAGAATGTGTGAAAGATACATGAATTCAGACATGCGAATGGATATGTGAAGATAAGTGTGTAGTCTATGTATTATGCTTCATCAAAACTAAACCCCAACACAAGGAGGGTGCATTTTCATTAGTTCATGCTTTTGGCAGTGAGCTACTTCATTTTGTATCTTGGTGGTAAGCCAAATCTTTTGTATCTACTTCAAGTTGTGAGCCTTTGAAGGATAGTGAGTCCTAGTAGTGATCCCTTGAATATTCTATATTTAGATATATTATATTGTGAGTTAATCCTCACTGTGGTTTTTCCTATTTTGGGTTTTCCACGTAAAAATACTTGTGTTCATGTGTGTTGATGCATAATCTTGATTCCATCTTTTCTCTTGTTGATTTGATCAGATTTTTGGTAATGTTGAAATGGATTTCATGTAATTGGTTTTATGGAATACTGATTCACCCCTCTCTTAGTATTTTAGATATTCAATAATTGGTAACAAATCCTGGTTCCTCTAAAGAGGCCTAACTGTTAGAAACCAAGATCAGATTTGCAAACCAGAATATCCTACCATAGAAGAGAAAACCAAAAAAAGAAGAGATTTGCAAGAAGATGTGCAAATAATTATTATTCGATAATTCAATAATTACAAGATGATGATTTTCTTTATAAAAGAAAAGATGCATAACCCTAATCTTATCTTGAGCAACAAGATAGCTCAATAAGATAAAGATAAGAACCTATAACTTAGGAATTAAATAAAGCCTAAGTAAACTTATGCAAAGTGTAATTAATAATTAATTACACCAACACCCCCCATAAGTGCAACTTAGGGAGAATAAAATTATTATGCAAAGATGAGTCCCAACAACAAGGCCTGATCAAGTACTCATTTACAAATGCATTACAAATGCAATGATGAGGTAGAGAAGGAAAACCCAGTGGGACAAAACCCCCCTACAATGAGATGAATGCTGCAAAGAAGCACTAGAAGAACACTGGAACCACAATCCTACAAGCAAGGAAAGATACCTCTATCTACAAGAAACCAAAACTAGAATTATAATAATGTGACAGCAGACTTGATGCCACGGAACACTGGATAAATCACAAACTAGAACAACCCTGGAATCTATGAAGCAACAGTAGATGAAATGAAGACATAATCTGGAAACTGTGTATCTTGATGCCGATGCCAAACTGTGACTGAAACTCTTCCATGGGAAGGGGTACCAAAAAATACTTTGGAACATTAACCATAAAAACATGGCCCTCAAACTGAGAAGAATCTAAACCAATGAGGATCAAGAAACATAACCTCTCAACTGAAGTGTGAACCGATGAATCCGATATGTGTCAAGAAATAGCAAAAAATGTGGCCAAAATAAACTAGATAGATAGATAACCCATACGAGTTGCTAACAAATCAAGATCATGAATATGGAGATCAAAGTGAAAACTACACTCTAATAAGATTATTATGCAAGAAACCCCCCTTATGGAACTTTATCTTAGTTCATTTATTATAATAACCCAACGATTGTAAAATGAGATAATGCTAATGCATGCATAAACATAAAATAACATAGACGTCAGATTTGTGTAGAGGACTGAATTAGCTTTCCAATGCCGCAAGAATGATGAAAAACAGATCATCGAGTCAAAAGATATGCCCTCCGAAGTGAAAACAACAACATCTGAGTTCAAAGGCCTGCAAAATAAATCTGAAGAAAAATATAGTAAAAAACCTGCACCACTGAATCGGTGTCAGAATCAACTTTCCAACGATATCTCGTTTGTTAAAAATAGGGATTGTATGCTATAGGGGGCTAGCGTTGGAGCTTGGTGGTGAAGGTGGGCAGCACCACCGGCGACAGTGGTGGGCTGGTGGTCGCCCAATGGCCACCGGGTGGCGGAGAAAATTTCCATTGGAGGCACTGACATGCACTACAAAAAACACATTTTTAAATTTTTATTTTTATTTTCGTGCAGCGAACTGCATGTTGGGGAGGCCGTATGGCCCCCCAGACAATTTTTTTTTCCTTTCGGACCAACTTCACCAAAATCGACAAAACGAAAGGTGTTCTTAGGGTTTTTGGCCGCTGTGAACATGATGGTGACCTCCATTTGTGCTCAAATTGCTCTAAAAAATTGGCTACCTCCAAAACTTGCAAAAAATATCCCAGTCTGAAACCATCACAGATCTAGAAAAAGATGGCCAAAATATGTAAAACAAAAGTCAATCCTGACTTTTTCTAGCACTCTAAATCCAATGGTGAAGCCCGATCTGATCCAAAACACCTCATAGATGAACTCAAGGCATGATACCCTCGAGGAATCCCGAACGAACCCTACAATAATTTTCTCAAAAATCTGAAAATGGGTTGCAAATCAAGGCTCTGATACCATGTTAGAAACCAAGATCAGATTTTTAAACCAAATATCCTTCCAGAAGAGAAAAAAAAAAGCAGAGATTTGCAAGAAGACGTGAAAATAATTATTATTTGTGAATTCAATAGTTACAAGATAATGATTTTCTTTATAAAAGAAAAGATGCATAACCCTAATCTTATCTTGAGCAACAAGACAGCTCAATAAGATAAAGATAAGAACCTATAACTTAGGAATTAAATAAAGCCTAAGTAAACTTATGCAAAGTGTAATTAATAATTAATTACACCAACACTAACAGCTTGAGGAAGGTCTCGAAATTTGAATATATATTTTTTTCCTCTGGAAATAATCACTATTGGACTCCTAGAAGAAAATGAAGATCTAAAGAATAAGTTGAAGGAAGAAAATGAATGTATCAAGAATCTAAGAAGAATATATGAAGAAGCTTGTGATCAATTAAAGAATATAGAAGAAGTCATCACTCGACTGAAAGAACAAGTGGAAGAAAAGAGAGAGATTGAAGATTATCAGAAAATTGAAATTCAAAGTAAGGTGGATCAATGCACAAAGCTTGAGAAAGAATTGGTAACTCTGAAATCAGATCTGGAAAAGGAAAAAGGACATGAGGGTAAATTCAAGGCAAGCACTGCAATTCTTGATGAGTTGATTGATTCTTAGAGACCTACTATGGGAAAAAGAGGTATGGGATTTGAAGAAGGACAAAGCTCAAAAGGAAATCAACCTATTGATATGAAGATTCAAAGAAATGGTGGACAGTTCAAGAATCTAAGAAGAAATAATGGAAGAGTTCCCATCAGACAACCAAATTCTCAAAGGTATTTATCTTTTAATGATGTTTTTTATTTTTTCAATAAATTTGGACCTAGGGTAAAAGACTGCAGTAGTAAGATAAATGATACTTTATTGTTCTTTGTAAAATGTTTTGAGAGTAAGAAGATTGGACATAAGGTTATGAAATGCAGTAGTAAGAAGTTGAACAAGGCATTTTATTCATTTAGTGACTATTATTATCTTTGCAACCTATTTGAACACAAGGCTAATCAATGCGAATATAGATTGAACAAAAGAAAATATGGAAGGAAGAATGTTGTTTGCTTTGTTGCAGCAATTTGGAAAATTTTTCTAGGAATTACAAAAATTGAAGGATGAAAGTATCTATTCGGTAAAGTGACATGAACTGATCATGGATCTAGAAGAAGCGAGAAAAGAAATGAAAAGAATTTGGAGAAAGGAAGGAGAATTTAAGCAAAGTGAATTAGAGTCATCAGTCATTTTTGTGCCCTCGTCAAGTGCAGATACTCCCATAAAAAAATAATTTAGGCAATGCCTAAGGGGGAGCAATAATCATAATATTTAATAATCCCTCTTTCGATGTATGCATTTATTAGGAAAAATAATTCAAATTTTTTGCGAAATAAAGTTGTAGACACACATGTGCGAATAATGAACTCCATAAAATTTGAAAGGATGGTAGTATACATGATTTTCAAGGTGATCTACTTGATATCTAAAACATTTGTTGCAGAGGCAATTGGAATGATAGAAATAAATCCAGAAAAGTTAATGAAAATTTATTTGATGAAATGTATTGTTGAAGAAGGAGAAGCATGCAGAAGAAGCTTGAAGAAATTAGAGAAATCTTAGAATTTGGCTTTGAAAAATGGGGAAGAGGTAAGTTACTATTCACTAAATCATTTAACTAATCTTGTTGAATGTAATGGATATACCTAAAATTGTAGATAATTCAGTGAATCTAAAACCACAACTTAAATTGTGCCATGTTAAAACCTTGGAACATGATCTTTTGGGTGCATTTTTGGAAATTCATTTTGGTCTTATACCTATTGAATATGTTGGAACATACATTCACCAAAAATTGGAAGAATACTCCTATGGAAATGCTCGCATATTGTGGGTTGAGGATTTGATTGAAGACGATTTTAACCTAAAAACAAGAATACAATGTTCATAGGGAAATGAAATTGGATGTATGGAATGATTTTTCAAACTTTAGTAATGAAGAAATATGTATAAGAATGGCTCTTAGTAGAATTCATGGTGAATATGTGTGGCTTGAAAAATATCATGCTATAACCAAAGATGTAATCATGGAAGTAACTGGTTTGTTATTCTCTAGACCAACTCTTCAATGCAATCATGATAGAGGAAGAATATTAATCGGGAACACATGGATTGGAATCACTAACCCAATAGTTCAGTATGCAAGCATAGTTATTTCATAGATGATATTTGGTGACAATGATGTCTCCACTACTAGAATTGATCTTGCATTAAATATTATTGAGAATAGAATGGAATATGACCTCTATGTTATACTTTGAAAATAGTTGTTGTAAAATCTAAGAGATATCAAGAGGAAGAAGAATTATACATTTAGGTGTGGTACATTGGTTTTATGTCTAATTTTTTATTTTATGAAGGAGATTCCTAGAATAGGTGAAGTTAGTTGGGAGAATACTAGACTGGCCTCCCATCATATTAAAGAACTTATGAGAAAAATTGGGGATTTGGATGCACAAGGAGATACCCTTGTTGCATTATTTGGTAAGTTTCAAAGAAAAATGAACAGGAGAAGTAGAATTCCTAGAGAATCGGTTACAAAATACAAGAATGATATAACTTTCTTGGTAACCATTGGTAGTTGCATAATTAAGGAAGTTGAACCAAGGAATTCATGGTTACTTGAGTTTGGATATGAAATTGAGAAGGATTGTGTTGTTGGTTGTATTGAATTATTGATTAACCACCCTTAGGATCCCAGTAGACCTTGGTTTGGAACCTACACCAAAATAGCTAAAGTTCTTCAGGATACTGGATTAACCTCTGAAAAATCAATGTCCTTTGGAGAAAAGAGAAGAGTCAAAAAATTTCATGCACTAGTAGCTCATATTGAACCTACTTTAAGAAGGTTTAAGCAGTTAGTTAGGAGAAGAGCATAGTTTTAGATAGCTCGTAGTGTCATCACCAATTCATCACATTCCATGATGGTAAGCTCAAACTCACTAACTGATAAATTTGATGAATTAAAGAGTAAAGTAATAAGTGACATGGTCACTTGGGCTTGTTGATGTGTTTTTATGCACTTCTCAACATAGGTAATGCACAAGTGTATCACCTCCTTGAAAGACAACCTTCCATAATTAGATTACAGAACACTATCCCAAGGTCTCTAATGTCAGGTATTGACAGTGCTTGGAATATATCAGTTTTTTTATGTGATTTGCTAGAATCACAAGGAAGACTTAAGGATCAGTTACAAAGTAGGGAAGTTGGATCTATAAATGGAGTTCTTAGGATGGGAGAATTGTTATGCATTTTTTGTAAGTTCAAACAGTAGTTTGGGACTCCATTTTATCATTGGATTTAGCTTTATAATATGCAATGAACCTTACCATAGGTCACTTACTAAAAAAAAGGAAAAAAGGTAGGGAAGGGAAGAGGATCCTAGATCTGAAACTATGAATGAACAGTGATCATGAAGGCTGCTACAGTAGACAAACTCCCTAAATTGGGTTTTGCTTGGCCAAGAGTATCCTATAGTTACACAAAACTAGTGCAATATTCTAAGGATTGTAGATTTTTAGAATGCACATGCACATCATGAACATGCAATCGAACTAAGTTACAACAATAAAGGAAGGGAGCTCATACTAGCTTTGCAAAGTGATTCATCATCAATGAACCACAAAAAGCATGAGCTAGAAATTCATCAAATATTGAAACAACAATCACCATCACCACTTCCATTCAAGAAACTAATGACTAAACTAAAAGGGAAGTAAAACCATGCACACATAATGAGAAAACTCAAAAGGAACACCCATAGATCATACAATGCTACTTTCTATTGTTGCAGAATGCCTTTACACCAGTTTTCCAACCCTTTTACAAATGAGGGGAAGACCCCTATTTATAGTTTTCCAAAGCCCAAATGGATGGCTAGGATCAATTCACAATGAGTGGCTTAAATTTTCTTATATTAGGGTTTCACCTACCCCACAATATTTAACAATTTAAAAAATACAACTTTGTATTTTCTCTATTTTGACTTTTAGTAACTAGGTGTTGTAGCAGTTTTGTCATCTTGTAGATTTCCCTTTTTTGTTGTAGCTGAACTGCTTGAAGGCTGCCCCTTTCTGTTCGATGGACTTGTAACATTGTTTATTGGATCAGGCGGGCTCTGTTTACATATTTTCATCATTGTGGGACGGTTTAGCCGCCCCTTAATTTGATGGGGCAGGACCTGATGGATCACAATCGTTTGATAAGAAATAGTAGAGTCCCTCCTTGCCTTCAATTCCCAGTAGAAAACTCATTGTCTTCTTAGCATCGGGCTTCTGGTGTTGATGGTCTAAGTCTTTGCTCTCTTATGATAATTGGGCCATCTGTGGTATACCAAGTAGGTTCCTTTGATATCCTTAGTCCCTTCTTTGTGCCCTTCATATGTGAATCTTCATGATATAGGACATATTAACCCTTTCTTGTCCGGTGAGCTTTTGTATGCAGGTCGTTTGAATTAGTCTAGGTGTATAGTACCCTCCTCACATAAGGTTTCCTACATATAGAGAAAATTGGGATCAAGAGAAATCCTTAGAATTCAATTATGGAAGTTAATCGTATCTCATGGGTTGATCACAAAGTGGCCAGATTACATTTCCCCTCTTTTCCCTGGAATTATTTTGTGCTAACCCATTATTAAGTAGCCTACGAGATACTACAATAGTCCTTAAGATCAAAAGGATATCCATCATCATGGTATTCCACTATATTTTCAATAAGGAGAGAATGTCCCTAGAGAAGTCAAAACCTATATTGTTGGTTGTCATTGGACCAAAGAGGGCGGAAAGATGCCATAGAAGTGTCATTTAGAATGGAAAAGTCCACGCGGAAGTTCACGGATGGAACTCCATAGTCTATGGCCCATGAATGGTTATGGATATGGCACTTTGCTCATTTAACTCTGGCGGCGAACAATACGATGGGGCTTGAGGCATGGGTGAATGAGGCAAATATGTCATTTTAAATAGCAAAACCCACGTGGCATCCCAAGAATAGAGTCCCATGGGAGCGAGCCCACTAGGCATGAAGGGAGGCTAAAATTTTATGAGTTTGCAAGTCCCAATGGTGAATAGGGAAAGGAAATTTAGAGTCATGGGCCTGAGGAAACACTTTTCCATCATTTCAAAGTTTGAGTTTTGAAGTTTTATGGTCGGTGATGGGAAGTGTCAGGTCCAGGGGGCGTGTGCGCTCTATGAGAAGAACGACGCTGAGATGATAAGGTTCTAGATTCAATTCTAGGGCAGCTTGAAGGTTCCCTCACAATTTTACAACATGGATTTTTTAAGTGTTCTCTTCTTCTATCAAATCGATGCATTTTAACTAGGTTTCTCCAACAATTTAAACGCAAAATCATCAAAAAATGACACGAAAGGGCATACAACAAGGTTAGTAAGTTCAAATTTTGAGACGGTGGCGAGAGGTCCAGAACCTAGAGGCTGGAAGGATGTGAGCTAAAGACCACCAACAAACAAAGAACTCAAAATGATAGCCTGAGCAGAGAAGTTTGGCTAGCCGAGCTTGGGGCACATGAAGGATGGCAATTTTGTAATGCAATTCATGTGGAAACATCGGGGTCTACTCACATCATTCTTTACTCCTTAGAGTAACTCTCCATACTTAGTCAAATTTTGCACTTTCCGGAAGCGGAGCCAGGAGAGAATCAAGAACATGAAGTTTCTTAACATAGGCAGGGTCAGGTTCGGAATGGGAATGATACCAAACCCAGGAACGGAATGAAATATGAACCTAGAACCAACTAATGGTCCCATGTTCGTCCCCCACTCTGGTTCCACTAGTTTATCACTAACATCAATTGAGTTTCCAAGAAGATTCAAACACACAAGAACCCAGAAGATCCCTCAAACACAAATAACACAACCAAAACATATGGGAGGAGATAAAGAAAACAAAGGAAGATGGAGGTAGAACCAAAACCAAGACGGAGGCAGAACCAAAACCAGGCGGAGGAGGAACCAAAACAAAGTGGAGGTAGAACCAAAACAAGATGGAGGCGGAACCAAAATCAATCAGAGGTAGAACCAAAACCAAGTGGAGGCGGAACCAAAACCAGGCAGAGGAGGAACCAAAACCAGGTGGAGGGGAAACCAAAACTAGGTGGAGGCAGGACAAAAAACCAGGTAGAGGATGAACCAAAACTAGGCAGAGGCAGAACCAAAACAAGACTTGGAACCTTTTGCAAAGTTCCAAGTTTAGTTACCACCCCAGTTCCACTTCCGGTGAAAGGAAAGGAAATGAAGGAAAAAGGAAAACCAAAGAAGACCTAAGGGAGGAAACCAACCCAAAGGCCGAACACAAGCAAAACAACAAAGAAAATAAGAAGACAAGAAGTGGAGCCAGAACCAGAATGGAAAATAAACCAAGAACTTTGTGAATGTTCTAGATCAAGTTTCATCTCATGCCCCGAACTTGCAAAGCAAAGGAAAAAAGGTTCTAGGAGGAAAAGAACAACTCCTAAGACCCCATAAAAACACCAAGGACAAACAAAAGACAAGGGGGACCCACTTCTTGAGATGACATCCTTAAGACTCCTTGACCACTTGGAACTCAAAATAGGGGCATGCAAAATGAGGCGGCAACAAAATGACTTGGAAATCCTAAAGGAGAGGGTTCCCATTTTGAACAGGGCATATGTGCTAGGGGCACAACAAATGGTGACTCACTGGGGAAATGCTCCTGAGCATTTTGATGAAAAACTGGAATCATGAACCCAAAATCTCTGGTTTCGATCTTCACGCTAGGGAAAACAAACCAGATGCTTAACCAAAGGATCAAAACCACTAGTTAACCCATCCTTTAGTATGCTGAAAACCCAAGTGTGTGCATATGCATTAATTCCCACCCTTTAGTTGCTACAGGAACCCGAGCTCTGTCAAGTTAAGCTACGTAGTTTATTTTGGCCCCAAAAGCATCTAGTACATTACCTAACTGCCAGTCAGGCGTCCATAGCCTCGACAAGGTTGTCACTGTGATTCTCCCAAAAATTTCTCTACTTCCAGTCGGGCGTCCATAGCCTTGGTAGAGTTTCTCAGATGCCCTTGAAAAGTTGAACTTATTTATTTTTATTTTCAATATTTTTCTTTCTTTATTTTGTTTCTTTTCTTTTTATTTTGAATTTTGAATTTTTTTCATTTCAACCCACAAACATTGAAGCTCGCACTCAGGGCTAAGAATCATAGTGGCGCTGAAGCATAATTATAGATTTTTCACTTAGCTAGACTTCACAAAAGGCCATGTAGTGACCTCTAGATTCTTAAGATGTGTGAGAGATATAAGTTTCTAGAATACATCAGAGTCAGACTAAACCAATGACTTATCCTCTTTGAATCAAACACCTAGATCACTTTACACTAATAGATCCTTACCATCCACTCTGAAAACTTGATTAGAGTTTGATGAAGAAATACATAGAATAAACCCAGGTGATAAGTATGGTTGTTGTGTGCACAAATGTGCCCAGCCAAAAGCAGAGGGACCTCGGGAAAAGTAGCAAAAAACAAAAAGCAAATAGAAGCAAACGAAAAGCAAACACCTTAACTAACTAAAGCGGGACAATGAAAGAAAACAACAAAGAAACCACTCTAATGAAAACAACCTACAACAAACCAACTAACCTAAGGAAAGCATGAAAGTGGAGTGTTTATAGGAAACCTACACTACTCAAAAATGAGCTATGTACAAAGAGATTTACAAAGCACTATGTTCAGGAAAGGTGAGTTGACATCAACGCTCATTGGATTTTGTAGTGCATGTAATAGAAAATGGGTGATTGTTATTGTTCTTAACCATGAAAATTTATCTTTATACTAAAAAAAAGAAGTTTAATATTGGAGCACTCAATTTCAGTCATGTCATCATGAAAAATCAGCAATTGAGGTGATTCGTTAAACCCATGGTTGATCCATAAACACGTTTTCCTTCACCCACTCCCATAATCAAAATGATAAGAGCAGCTATGAAAATTAATAGAAGCAAGGAAGGATAGAACCTAGATGTCATTGCACAATTGTGGCAGCATTTGACAGTTGAAGGCAAGCACTGCATCCTTGATAGGTGCATTGGAAGCTTCAAATGGAGGCACTGAGTGGTTTGGCACTTCAAGCATTAGGCCTGCATATGGCTGCGAGAATGGGGCAGAAAGCACCTCTTCCAACCCCTGTGTGGGATCAGCACTCCCTATCGGTTGTTCCTCAAGCGGATAGACTTCATCTTGTTTATCTTTCACAAACCTGGTGTCCACTTGATTGTTGTCCTCAAAAGGCAGCACACTGTCCCACCTCCTTTTCTGGGTGTCGACTTTATTTTCATGATGTTCAATGTCATGGGATAATGACATGGGTGAATCTATCCCAATGTAGCCCTCTGGAGGTGGAGGAGGATCATAAATGATAATTGTGGAAGGACTCCATGTTGCATCTTGTAGTCGATTGGGTACTTCATCTCTGTTGGCAGTTTTCTTAGCACCTTTGCCTTTGTCTTCTTCTCTTTGCAATTCATGCACCTCATCATGATTTTCATTCATTTCCCCTTGTTCACTATCACTATAGATGGAGAAGGAATTACCTTCCCAATCTAGAGGTTCCAACATTTCACCAACGAGCAGTTCAGGTGCTATGTTTTCATCGCTACCAACATCTAGGATGTACTTTGTTGTGTTGATATACCATTGTGGCATGGTTCCAAGTGGGAGGAAGATAGGAAGAGACATTGGTCCATCAAGGGGATCAATGTACGTTGAACGATCAACCCTTGAAAGTCTTCTACAAATCCTATCATCCATTGTGCCTAAATTTTCTTCAGAGGGGAAGGACCTTGGGTGATTGTGGGACAACATTCCTGTTTGATCTACTTCATCACTCAAAAGCTTGAGATTGTACTGTTGTACCTCTTCTATTGCTATCCCATCATCCTCTCGAGGACTACCTTTAGCTAGGTTGTGAATTGGTGCAAGCTCTTGATCCTCACGTTCCATCCTTGAAGCAACTACAACAAGTGGTGTGCTTGGCTGCCTTGCTTGTTTTTTGACTTGCTTGATGGCTTCTTGGCATAGTTCGCATGTGAACTTTGAGTGTGATGAATCATGAAGCCTACACAAATTTTGTAGCAACAACATCTCCAAATCCACTTGAAATTTTAGCTCAAATCAATCCCTTGCTAGTCTTGACACTAGCTCATTAAATCTATCCATGATTGGGTCCTCACTATCACTTGGGAGGGAAGTTGGATGGTGAACAGTCATGAGCTATAATTGTTCCCACTCAAAATCTGCATTTTCAGATTCTTGATTACTATCATTTATGAAGGAGAGGTTTTCCAATCTAATTTCACTTATTCCATCATCATTTTCTATTTTTGCAAGGCTGTCATCCCTTTCCTCTTGTTGGTTTTCCTGTTTTTGATTTTCAGCATCTTCATGAGCTACTGCAAACTTTGTTGACCCATCCCAAATTGCCAATGACTCCTCTTCTAGATTAGAGGACTACTCTTTGTTGATAGAGGAAATGTTTTCTAACCTCTTTCTATAATATCCAAATGTTTAACCTATTCTAAGCAACTAAAATGCAATGGAAAAACATAAAGAAACACCTCAAGATTAGCCTAAGAAATTTGTAAATGCAAAGAGAAAAAGTGAAAAATGATGCCAAATAGATATACCTCCCCTTTGTAGTTGAAACTCCTTGGTTGGCCCTTGATTTTGATTTGGTTTGTATGCTCCTTGATGGCTCTTGATATAACTAAATGAAATATTTGACTATGTGCTTGAATGCAAATGCAAATATATGAAATTGATGGCTAGATGAGTGCACAAAATGACAATATTTAGTTGCAAAATGGCTAAGTGTAAGAAACGCCTTAGAGGATGGGGTATTTATAGAGAAACTTGAATTCTTTAAAGAATTCAATGGTTGGTATTTATCCAACAAGGCAAAGATGAAGGGCTAAGGTGATTTAAGGACTCACAAGCCCTCACATTTTGACATGTGGAATGTGAGATGGCTAAGGGTGAGATGATGTGTAGGTGATGTGGAGGAAGGACAAGTACCTTGGGGAGTGAGAAGATTTCCTCAAAAAGGAACTTCTTGTCCGCAAGTGGGAGTGAAAATGACATTTGAAGAATTTTGGAATTTCTCAAAAATCTCCATGGGAAAAGAGAAAGTGGTTGGAGAAATAAATGTGAATTAAAAATTCACATTCATAGGAGAATCTAATGGATATAAGAGGGTCTCCAAAAAGGTGGGAATTGGTCACATGTGCATGAGATGACAAGTCAAATATTCTAGAAGCCTTGGATAGATAAAATGTGAATTAAAAACTCACATGGGGAGGAGAGAGACCTAGGATAAATAAAAGTGAATTAAAAATTCACATAGGAAAGAGGGACAATGCCTAGAAAGGAAAATGGAAAGATTGACTAAACATTGGTGCTAAAAGTGGCTAATGACTTTGATTAAAGTTGAGAAAATACTTGATTATAATAATTAATGGAAGATTAGAGACAAGTGGAAAATGTAGGAGGATGTGACAAGGAGAGAGAAAAGAAGAATTTTAAATTGATTTTAATTCAAAAAGATTAAAATGACTAAATTAAATAAATTGGTGTATTTATTTAATTTAGAGAGGAGAAAGGTACTAGATAAAGTGTTTAATTGTTAAATTAAATACTTTAAGAATCTTATGTGGGAAGTGTAATATTAATTAAATAAATTAATATTGATAGAATTGATGAATAAAGAGGTAAATTTGATCATATGGGAGTGATCAAATTTGGGAGTCTACATTTTTCCCCTCTTCGAAATATTGTTATAATAACAATGTTTCGAAGAAAAATAAAATGTCGGTGATGAAGAAAGTGGTAGGGATTGATGTCCCAGCCTGAAAGAGGTTGAATGAGCTATCCAAGCAGAGGGAAAAAGGAGAGGGATGCCCCAGTGCCTGCCTCAAATGGATGGAAGGAAATGATAGGGTATGATCCCTCGAGAGGGCAGTTGGGGAAGAAACAAGGGGGCCCCAAATGACTTCTTGATAGAAAGAAATAGAAGACATTGTTGGATAGAGTGGAAAAAAATAAGCAACTTTGACTTTTGAATGAATTCGATTGGACGTATGGTTTGCAAATGGCGGCTCCGGGAAAGAAGGGGATTAGTTGGGAAAAAAAGTTAAATAAAGGTAAAAAATACCTTTTATTTGAAAAAGGGGGGAAAAGAGGGGTTAAAAGGTAATTGGAAGAATTGCCTGGTCTCATTATTATTGTAGCAGTTGAGAGAAAAGGAGAGAAGAGGGAGAGGAGATGGAGCAACGATGCCGCAGGATTATGATTTGGAAATCATTCACCTGGCGGACGAGCTACGAAGATGCTAGACTCACTTCGCGGTGCCCCGCCAGGTAAGTAATAAAAACCTTGTTATGTTTTTTAAACATTTAACATGTTTTAAAATAGTTAATGAAAAGTGTAAAATGTGGGTTTTGTGCACGGGGTGGAATAGAAAAATGGGTAGTTAGAAAAAATGGGGGAAAGGGGGGATTATCGGGGGGAAATAGGGTGGGCCGCTGCATAGAGGGGCGAATCCACCCTGAGTTGGGGCGGGCTCACCCTTGCAGGTGGGCGGAGTCACCCCGGTAGGGGCAGAGCCACCCCGACCTAGGGCGGGTTCTCCCTGGCAGGGGCGGAGTCACCCTGGCAGGGGGCGGAGCCGCCCTAAGCTAGGGCGGGCTCGCCCTGGTAGTGAGGGGCAGAGTCACCCCGGCAGGGGGTGAAGCCGCCTTGAGCTAGGGTGGGTTTGCATCGACAGGGGGCAGAGCAGCCCTAAGCTAGGGCGGGCTCACCCCGGCAGTAGGGGCGGAGCCACCCCGACCTAGGGTGTGTTCACCCTGGCAGGGGGCAGAGTCGCCCCAGCAGGGGGTGGAGCCGCCCCGAGCTAGGGCGGGCTCTCCTCGGCAGTGGGGGGCAGAGTCGCCCTGGCTGGGGGCGGAGCCGCCCCGAGAGGGCGAGCTTGCCTTGGCAGTGGAGCGGAGTCACCCTCGCTGGGGGTGGACCCACCTTGAGCTAGGGCGAGCTCACCCTAGCAGGGGGCGGAGTCACCCCAACGCGGGGGCAAGATTGCCCCAATATGGATCAGGGGGGAGAGAGGATTATGTAAGCCAGAAAAATGAGATCACCCTGATGAGGGCAAGATGAGGATAAAAGAAAGAAAAGTAAAGTAAAGAGGCAAGTAAAAGATGTCTTGGGGCTAAGAAGATTGTGTACTGATAATCAGGTGGTGTGGGTGCAGGGCTTTGTGCAGTTACGGACACATGAGCGACGGTCAGAGGTATTGACAGTGATTGTATCAATGATGACTGGCGTTGATCATGCGGCTTTAGAGAATGCATGTTTATTGCACTTTCTATAGGTGTCAGTGATGAGGGCGCATCGAGTGATGTTGACGGCCTTGATAGAGAGATGGAGCTCAAAGACATCGACATTTCATCTGCCGACGGGGGAGATGACAGTGACACTGGAGGATGTATGGCACATTTTGAAGTTACCGATAGCAGGGATATTGCTTAGTGATGTGGTATCGAGAGGGGCCAAGTTAGATCACACTATGATGGTGTTATTTGGATGTGACGACCTGCCTCTACAGGGTCTGCAATTGGATCTAGATAGATGTTTGACAGTGGGGGTACCACCTCCGCCTTTATTTTTAGGTGGTCTAATTAGTGGGATATTGCTACCAGATCAGAGTAGGTAGTTCTACAGTCTTTGGTTCATGGAGATGATTCGACATATTTTCGAGTGGCGTGAGGGACAAATCTCGTGGGGTACTTGTGTCTTAGCACAATTGTATAGGGACATGCATATGATTTGTTACCAGAATATAGTGAGTTTAACACACATGACCCTTCTATAGGTGTGGGCATGGGAGCATATTATAGTGACGAGACCAATTGTAGTGAGGGTGGGAGATGAGGATGATAGGGAGTCGGTGGCATGGGGGTATGGAGAGGTGAGGGGCTGGATTTTTTGATATAGAGGGTCAGGAGATATGGAGGGGTGGAGGAGGAGGATGGATGATTTGCAGGAGAGAGACATATTATGGTGGCCATATATGTATCGAAACTTCAGGGGGTGGAGGGAGGAGAGTGAGAGGTAGAGAGGGTACTTTATGAGCTAGTGTGTTCTAATTGGGATTCTGTCACATGTAGTGGAGATGCATCGACTAGACAGGGTGGTGAGACAGTTTGGACTGACACAGGATATTCTAGGGGTGCTGAGGAGGTTTTGTCGACTCACCAGAGAGTGACCATGGGGGTCCAATTTTAGACTGAGGGAGGCCAGAGTGGCGTGGGCGGCGACAGTGCAGGTTCCCTACCCTGGGAGATGTGCTGGAGTGGCAGATGCAAGAGTGACAATACGATATGATCGGTGGTTGCGCAACCACCAATGGGAGAGGGTTACACCACTGGTGCCTATTGTAGGAGCCATAGGATTTGGATCAGAGGATGAGTGTCGGGGGACTAGAGAGAGGATGAGATAGGCGTAGAGGGGAGGAGAGAGGATGGAGGCAGTGGGACAGCTAGCGAGGATGGCTAGGGCGGAGGTGGAGGAGAGAGAGGCAGTATGATAGGAGGGTGTGATAGGTCCAAAGCCGGATGCGGGAGGACAGGATGAGTCAGAGATGGAGATGATACACATAGTGGCAGGTAGAGCTATTTAACAGACTAGTATAGGAGGTAGGCTACGATAGAGGAGAGTGTTGGTACGAGCTGAGCAGGGGGAATGGGGAGAGGATAGACAATAGGATGGAGATCAGGAGAAGATGGAGGCTAGGAGTGAGCCAGAGGGGATAGCGGGTAAGAGACGAGTGATGAGGGTACAAACCATGATAGAGCAGGAGGGGATGGGAGGGGGTGGAAAGTAGGATGGAGCTTGAGAGGAGATTGAAGCTAAGAGTCAGTCAGGGAGGATGGAGAGTAGGAGACGACAAAGGGGGGGCAGATTGCGGCAGGGCAGCAACTCCCCATTGTAGAGATAGGGGAGAGTGAGGATGAGGAGCAGAAGGAGATAGGAGAGCCGAGGAGATTGATGAGAGTGGGAAGGCATGGTCAGCCACAAAGAGTTCAGGTCTGACCTACTGTGGAGGACTTGGAGGTTGAGAAGGAGCAAGAGGGTAGGGGGGATGATGATGCTATGGAGATAGATGGAGATGTTCCAGATATGGATATTTGGGATGTAGAGCCATTGGCGGTGGTTCCTGTCATTACCTTAGGGGATCCTATTGCTCAGCCGAGGGACACTGCAGGGAGGCTTCAGAGTGCAGATCAGAGGTTGGGGGTAGTGGAGGTAGAGATGATTAGACTCAGAGTCGAGCTATCGAGAGCACTGGTAGTAGTTCAGAGAGATTATGGACTTATGGTTGACCTCTTAACCACACAGGTAGAGGTGATGGGGAGGGAGAGAGAGAGAGAGATTGTAGGCCGTTATACAAGGGATACAAGATGAGTTGGTTACTATCAGTTGGGATTGTGACAGACTACAGGCAGAGACTGTTATATTACAGGCCATGGGAGAGTCAGAGGGGATGACAGATCATGTGTCAGCAGGTGGGTGATCTCCAGCAGGAGCGAGATGAGCTACAGGATAGAGTGCATTACTTAGAGTAGAGTATTGGAGATATGGGGTTGATGCGGGAGAGAGAGAGACAGGCGAGGGAGCAGGCCCATATTATACAGGTAGAGAGAGATGCAGCGCAGGTGCGGGTACAGGCGGTGGAGGCAGAGAGGGATGCGGTGTAGATGCGGGTTCAAGTGTTGCAAAGTGGGAGAGAGTTGGCAAAGGAATAGATACAGTCTCTCCAAAGGAGGAGAGAGGAGGCAGTTTCAAAGCTATCAGTGCTACAGAGATATGAATGTAGACGTTACAGGGAGAGAGGGATACAACAGTGGCTCAGTGGTAGTCGGTGCAGGTCAGTGGTGTGATAGGGACAAATACACATGGGTTATAGGGGGAGAGGGATGTAGCAGTGGCTGCCGAGGAGATGAGAGATTAGGTTCAGGCAGAGATGGTGCAGTTATGCCTATCCCAGGAGGCCTAGGAGCAGGAGAGGAGAGTGATCATGAGAGATCAGGATAGATATCGTCAGGAGCAGAATTCCACTCGGGTTTAGGTTGCTTAGCAAGAGGAGAATGCGAGGGGGTAGGATTTTGGATGGCCACGTACTACCATGCAGTTCCAGACCCGGCCCAACGGATGTTCCAGTATACTCGACAGATCCCACAGATGCCAGCGCCATCTCAATTGTTGGGGACATGGACTCAAGGTTATAGTGATTCACCGGGTGTTACCCCAGATAGGAGATCAGTACCAGATTCACCACAGAGGTCAGATGTGGGTAGCTCATTCGGGAGGTGACAGGTTACCGATTTTTTGACAGATGCAGGGTGGAGCATGTAGTACTTATCGATAGAGATCAGAGATGCTCTACATCTCTAGATTTTGTACCTTATTTGATGATGTATGAGGGCTATATAATGGATACATGATAGATTTTGATGTGTGATGGACATATGACGTACATGGTATTACTTTGATTATGATATGGGACAGTCCTTATTCGCACTATGTAGTATGTTTCCTTTTGTGATGGGTGATTTAGTTTACATATGCACATGTTTATGATATTTCTTGATTATGTAGAGCGATATTTTGGTTGATTTACGCTCATGTTTATGATACTACAGGCTTATGCGGATGTATGAAGATATGATGCTTCATGCCTATGTGGATGTATGAGTTGATTTATTTATGCATATGTTTATGAGATGATAATGGATGATTGGGTTTATGTGGAATATGGATGATTTTATAAATGCAGATACTTAGATGGTGATATGATTTGTGCATATGTTATATCTAGGATGACTTATGTGTATGGATTCCTAGTTGATTTATTGACATGTATGTATATGTATATGATGGATTTTGTATGAACATTTTATATATGCAGGATTTGATGTATTGAGTCTGACACTTTGTGATGCAGGTGGCTATGCATGCATGGATCTAACATGTTGTGATGCAGGTGGTGATGTATGTGTGGTTAATAGAATGAACCTAATATGCGATAATTCTCCCGTGATTTATAGTGAATTAAAAATGAAAGGAAATAACTCATGGTTATAAGTGTCAATAAGAACTATCATGATAATGGAAAATGGGTATGTAGTGATTGCAAAAAATGGGTGTAATTTGTCACCTATCAAAAAAATTTAGTATACTGAGAAGAATGGGAGAGAGCAGGATAGTATTTGCACAACCAAAATCATAGGGTGAATGTAATGCAGCAAATGATGAAATGCAATCCTAATATGAGTTGCCATCATCGGAGCACTAATTTTTGCTATAGCATAAGACACCGGATACCCTAACATGTAAGATCAAGGTGAGTTGGCATCCAATGCATGAAACAAACACAACAAATAGAAAGGCTACCCCAACACCCCAAGGTCACGATGACCTTGGTCAGGCCAGGTATTGGGATAGCCACAAACACTCAAGGATTCCCCAGCATAACACAAGACCCCAGGGATCTTGGTAGGTACTACGTGGGACAACCGAGAAGACATCAACGAAGAAAAGATCAAGATAAGCCCCTATGTAAATGAGTCAAAGCACATCATGATATGATGGATCAAGGCGATCCTGACAAGTTTTGATAGTGAGCTTAAAATGACAAATAAATTTCAAGACATCAAAAGATCACAATCAATTACAAAACGTCCTTTTCCATAGGATCAAGGGGATGGATGGGATTGATGAGGTTTGCTAGGAAGGATGCATCCTCTTGAGACTGATGATGGATACTAAACTAGAATGACCCAGTTTGATGCCATATGTTTTTCATTAACCAAATCTTTTGATAATAGGGGATTTTATTTGAGAATAACAAGCTAGATAAGGACATGGATTGACACATCCTATAGACCTAGGGGCTCGGGGGACGATCAAAGATTAACTTTGCCTATGTGAAAGCGCAGAGCCCTTGTAGTTCATGAAAAGACTATGTATAGAGTGGAAAGAGGATAGTGAAGATAGATGATAGATGACCAACATGTGATGGTTAGAATACCCCGGGGGTAGATCAAATGATTAGCCTTGCCTACGTGACAGCACAGGGGCAACGTAGTTCGACAGGTGACACGATAGGAAGAGATCTAGATGGGGACCGACACAATGGATGATCCTATGTGATGACACAGACTGACCGATGGGGGGATGAATGACATAAGCTCAAAGTGGGATACTAAACAGCTCAGGATGGGGGATAGGCTAGATGGGTCATCCAATGCTCAATCAATATATACCAAGCAGCCAAGGATGGGATGGGTGAGGATGATAGTGCAGATGAAAGCATAAAATAACTAGGATGCCAGATAGATAATGATTAAGCCCTCTATGGAGGATGCCTGTTACCAGGTTTTCACCATCCATACTTATCCAAGGCGCCACCAAGAGGTGGTTTTCACCATAGGATAAATTTATTTCTCTTTACTATTTTTGAATTTTTTTGATTTTTTCTGATTAGGTGGGGTTACCGAGCGGGCTTAGGTGTAGAAATTTTTCAGATGCATGATATTGATGGGATCTTCGAGGGGCTCTCCTTCAAGAGTATTCAACCTGTATGCCCTGGATCCATATTTGGCGGCTATGACATAAGGCCCCAACCAGTTTTCCTATAACTTTCCCTTTTTATCATGATCCTGTTGAGTGCATTGGTTCTCTTTAAGAACAAGATCACCAACTTGGAACTGTCAAGGATGAACCTTTTTATTGTAATTACATTTGAGGCAGTTTTGGTATGCTTGTAGATAATCATAGGCTTTGATTCTTCTCTCATCAAATAATTCCAGTTGTGCAAGGCGTGCAACACAAGAATCCTCTTCGCTGATAAGATTCTTTAGAGAAATCCTCAGTGATGGGAGCTCAACTTCAATTGGCAAGACGACTTTGACACCATACACTAAAGAATAGGGGGTGGCACCAGTAGGGGTGCGGATGGATGTGTGATATGCCCAGAGAGCGGGATGAATATGGAGGTGCCAATCTTGACCACTGTTATTGAAAACCTTCTTGAGGATGCAGATAAGGGTCTTGTTGGTTTCTTCTACCTGACCATTACCTTGGGGGTAATAAGGCATTGACCAATGATGCTAGATATGAAAGGTGTCCCAGAGGTGCTTCATGGCTTGGTTTTTGAATGGTTTTCTGTTATCAGAGAGGATGGTGGATGGGATACCATATTTGCAAAGAATATGGTAAAGGATGAATTTTGAGATTTGGATACCGGTGATCTATGAGAGTGGTATTGCTTCCACCCACTTAGTGAAGTATTCAGTGGTGCTAATTATGAATGTATGGCCATTGGATGATGGTGGGTAAATCTTCCCAATCAAGTCAAAACCCCATTGAGAGAATGGCCACGGTGCTAGAAGGGGTTGAAGATCCTATGCTGGAGCATGAATTAAATCTACATGTTATTGGAAGGGAAGGCATTTCTTCAAAAATTCACAAGCATTATGCTCTAATGTAGGCCAATAATAGCCAGCTTGGAGGATTCTTTTGGTCAAGGCCACACCATTTGAATGAGCTCCACAAACACCACTATGTACTTCTATTAGTGTAGTGTGGGCCTCAGTCTCATTCAGACATCTAAGGAGGATTCCATCATACCCACGACGATAAAGTGTATCACCGACGATAATGTATCAAGAAGAGCAATGAACAAAGGATTTGCGTTGATTGTGTGTAAGATCTTGGGGTATAGTATTATCATGGAGATAGGTGTATATGTCTTGGTACCATGGGGAAGTGGGACCCACAATGTCACACACCATGTTAGTCTCAGGGATATCATATGCTGGGATTAAAAGTTGTTCCACAAGGAACTCACATTTCGTCTGATCTTTGGGCATGTCAATCAGGGAGCCGATAGTGGCCATTGCATTAGCTGCTTTATTTCGTACCCTAGGAATTTGGTCAAATTGTATAGAGGTGAAATATTTCTTGAAATCATCCACCATGCACTTATAGGGTAATAGCTTATCATCTTTGGTTAGGAACTCATCATTAACCTGCCTAATGACTAGCAAAGAATCACCAAAAACTTTCAAATGAGTTATGTGCCACTGCTTTGCAATTCGGAGGCCAGTGAGGAGAGCTTCATATTCTGCCATATTGTTGGTACATGGGAATGCTATTCTGAATGATTTTGGAATGTAGTCACCTTGAGAGGTAACTAATAAAATCCATGAGCCTGATCCATTATGAGTATAGGAACCGTCAAAATACAGTGTCCAAGTTGGCGCTTCCATAACTATGTAAACTTCTTCATCTGGGAATTCACTGTTCAGAGGGTAAGCATCTACTAACGGTGCCTCGACCAACTGATCAGCTATGAACTGTCCCTTTATGGATTTTTGCTCCACATAATCTATTTCAAATTCACTTAGGAGCATGACCCATTTGGCCATGCGGCCAGTCAAGGTGGTCCTGGACAACAGATACTTTAGTGGATCAATCTTAGCAATTAATTTGACGGGATGGCTAAGCATGTAATGTCAGAGTTTTTGTGTGCTAAAGACTACTACGAGGCAATATTTTTCCATGGGAGAGTAGTTTAATTCATAGCTGACCAGTGTCCGACTGATGTAGTAGATTGCTCTCTCTTTAGATGATTCATCATGTTGTGCCAACAATGCCCCTAGCGCGACTGAAGTGGCAAAGATGTAAAGTAGGAGGGGTTTCCCTGGAATAGGTGGCATCAAGATCAGTGGATGAGCTAAATATTCCTTGATTTTATTGAAACCTATCTGACACTGTTGGTTCCATAGGAAGGTGGAGTCTTTCTTCATAAGATGAGTGAATGGCTGACACGTATTCGCGAGCTGGGCTATGAACCGACAGATGGATTGCATCTTCCCTTGGAGGCTTCTTAACTGCTTCAGATTATGTGGAGGTGGCATGTCCAGAATATCCTTTACCTTGGCGGGATCAACTTCAATACCCCTTCAAGAGACTATAAAACCCAACAGTTTTCCTGACGTAACATTGAAAACACACTTTTTTGGATTTAGCCATAACTTGTAATGTTCCAACTGTTCAAAGATATTTTTCAAGATGGTAGGATGTTCTGCTTGGGTTCCGGATTTTCCTAACAAGTCATCAACATAATCCTCCATGATGATATGGATGAGGTCATGGAAGATGACTGTCATTGCCCTCTGATATGTTGCTCCTGCATTTTTTAAACCAAAGGGCATAACATTGTAACAAAAGGTACCCCAAGGTGTGGTGAAAGCGGTCTTGTGTTGGTCCTCAGGTGCAATTCGGATCTGATTATAACCAGAGAAACCATCCATGAGGGACAACATCTCATGTCCTACTGTGAGGTCAACCAACATGTCAATGTTAGGCAGAGGGAATCGTCCTTTGGGCAGGCCTTGTTAAGATCCCAAAAATCTGTTCAGATCCAAATGTCTCTATTCAGTTTGGCAACTGGTACTATATTGGAGATCCATTTAGAGTAGTCAATTAGTCTGATAAAACCTACATCTAATAATTTCTCCAATTCCTTCTTGACTACTAAGGCTACATGTGGGTGCATCTTGCAGAGCTTCTGTTTGACAGGCTTGGCATTTGGGTGAACATCTAGATGATGAACCACTAAGGTGGGGTCTAAGTCTAGCATGTCTGAATATGACCAAGAAAAGTTAATGATTCCCTCTTGGAGAAGTTGTACGATGACCGGATACTCTTGCTCTGAGAGTGATTTAGCTACATTGGTGATCTTAGGATTTTCGGCAGTACCCAGATTAACTTCTTGAGTCTCTTCGATTAAAATGGATGATCGGGTAGATAAATGAGTTCCCACAATGGGAAGATGAACATCTCCATCCTCTGGCGCCTCTTCAAGGTTTTTTCCATCAGATGTGTCCTTTATTTTTACCTTTTCAAGGTCAGGAATTACCTCGGGGAGGCTTCCACTAGATGACCATTTTTTATTTTTCTTATTCTTATTTTTGCGACTAGAGTGTTCATCCTCCCCCAACCCCATGAGGTTGACATATATATCCGCAGACATATTGACAGGTGTGCTATTTCGTAGGTCCCAATCAATAAGCTCAAGGTGATGAAGGGATAGGTTAATGGTACAGACAGATAAGCATTCTAACATGGATGATAGGTCAGTGTGATCGATGTCATCGTATGCACGTATGATGGATTCATCCTCGGGTATGTCCTCCAATGAGCCATTTTCCACGACGATACTATTGGAAGCATTAGATGATGTTGCAAGGATTTTCTACTTTCTGTCATACCCAATGCCTATGTTCTTTGGCAGCTTTGATGTATCAATAGGTTGCAACCGCCCTCATTCTTCTTTACCTAGGCCCTTGCCTTGGTAGTTATACTTCTCTGCAAACTTAGCTGACCATGTATATGCTTCCTAAAAGTATTCCTTTAGATGAGGATCTGGTTGGGGTTCTTCTCGATATACCCATTGACTTATATCCTCTTCTGGTGCATCTATCTTGATACTAGGGGACCTGAAAGTGGTGGTAGGGATGTTTTTACCACTGAAGGTGATAGTCTTGTCTTCCTTTGGAGTAGCGTGTGAAGGTTGACCATACTCATGTGGTGATGGTGGCATGGTTGCTATATTAAGAGCAGTATGCATTTCTTATTCACCACACCCTTTGTCAATGATCTGGAATTTTGTGACTGTAGGATCAGTGGTGGAAGATGGAGTGGTTATCGTGGTGGAGGGTGGATTAGCGGATGATGACTGAGATGTCCCCATTTCAACCTCAAGACGATAATGTAAATGGGGAAATTACGCTTCTAAAGCGCGGAAATATTCAAATGGTTGGGGATCAACATACATGGTGACTTCTTGTTCGTTGACCAGGAATTTTAGGCACTAATGGTACGTGGAGGGGACCGCTTGCATAGCATGAAGCCATGGGCGGCCAAGGAGGAGATTATATGGCAAGTCCAGATCAAGGACATGACAGGTAGTGTATTGAACCACAGGTCCTATTTGAATAGGAATACTGATAATTCCCTCTGAATTCCGTTCTGTATTATCATAAGCCTTGATCATGATGATCTGATTACTTAAATCTGCTTGAGTATACCCCACCTGTTTTATGAATTTCATAATACACAAATTGAGGGAAAAGCCATTATCTACCAAGACCCTTTTTATTTTATGACAGGAAACCACGACTTCAATATGCAAGGGGTGATTATGATTGACATCGATGTTTGGCATGTCATTTTGGCTGAAGTACAGTTGATAAGATAAAGCTAGGTGTCCTCCAAAGCTTGGAATCGCGTAGGATCAATGTCATTTAGTACATGGGTTTCTTGTAGGGCTCTGTTGAGGATTTCTTGATGTATAGGAGAAGACTTAAGCAAATCCAAAATGGAGATATGAGCAGGGGTCTTTCCTAAGTGATCAAGGATGTTGTACTGAGAACTTACAGGAGTTGATTGGGCAGATGTGGAGGCCACAGGGATAGTGATGTGAGCTCATCATGTAGTAACAACACACTGAGGGTCTTTGGCTTTGACATGTATCATGGATACACAGGGTTATACCTACTCAATGTAATGAATAATACCCTCGTAATTGAGGGGTACATTCTTATAGCTCACATTATTTGTGCTATTGTCCTGAGGATTACTATTGGAGGTTCTCGGGCCTTGATTATGGTTTGGAAAGGCGTTTTGATATATCTGTAATTGAGCATTGGACGAGGAGGCTTGATTGGTGTCAACCTTGATATCTCCTCGATCAATGAGATATTGGACATAGTTTTTCAAACCCTGAAACTTATTCAAAGAGCGTCCTTTGATTTTATGGAACTCACAATATTCATTTTCCCTAAGCCATGTAGGCTTGGGCTTGGATTCATCAAGTGGCTTGGTGATAGGATATGTGATTGGATAATTGATCTGTAACAATTTATTGAAGACAACACTCAGGGGTTCTCCTAATTGAGCATACTGACGTTTAGTGTTCCCCTGGTTGTTCTGTTTTGATTGTTGAGGAGGATGAGGTGCCCCCTGTGGTACATATATGGCGTTAGGTACAGATAGTTGTTGTCTCTGGGATGTATTAGCCACATGGACGTGTTTAGTATTAGTCATGTTGTCATTCACTGTGTTCTTGTTCTTGTTCCAAAAATGTGCCTTGTCTCCAAAGGACCTTTCTTTATCATGGCTATGTATTTTAATGTGCCCTTTGGAAACAAGGGCACATTCAAGGATGGTCCCTTTTCCACTACCTCTGTAAAAGTGGTGACACAATGTAACCTAAAGTTATGAGCCATTTCGGGATGAGAGTTCTCCATGAAGAGAGTGACCATGTCCTTCTCTTTCAGAGGGCTTTTGATTCAGCTTGCTAGTGCACGCCACCTTTGAAGGTAGCTAGTAAAGGTTTCCCTCACGTTGTTTCTCTTTGAGGAGATCTAAGGTGTCAGTGTCCTCCAAATTGAAGGAGAAGTAGGAGACAAACTTTTTTGATAGGTCCGCAAAAGATTTTATGGATCCTTTTTCAAGGGTCATGAACCACTCTAGGGTGTTGCTTGCCAGGCTTCGTGGGAACATGCGCAAAAGATAGTTGTCATTGTGCATAACCTCTTGACACTGGGAGTAAAACTCTTGTAAGTGAGCCTTAGGATCTTTGTTCCCCTTGTATTTTTCAAACTTTGGAATTTCGAAATGTTTAGGGAAGGGGATCAATGAGATGGAGGGATCGAATGGATATGGGCATATGTCTTCAAATTTGAACGATTGTTTGCTAGCCCCAGCTTGAAGATCCTTAAGAGCGGCTTTGATTTCCAACAGATCTGAGTTGACCGGTGATGGGTTGGAGGGATATGGATGATAGGACAATAAAGGATCTTGTTGAGAGAGCATCAGATTATTGAGGTACATATTTTGATAGTTGGATGATGACATCCCTTGTTGGTGTGTCGGGGGATTTTGTTGATACAGGGGTGTTGTTGTGGGGTATAGTACGGATTTTTTTGATAGAAGTGTGAGGTAGGTTGTTGGGGAGCTTGGATGGGATGTTGCGGATTGGTTTGTTGGTGTTGAAGGTACGGTTGTGATTGTTAGGAGGCCAAATAAGGTGGTTGTTGATGAAATTGCTGCTGATTATGATAGTAATAGTGCTAAGGAGGTTGTTGTGATGTTAACTGTTGTGTGGGCTGAGATGGGGTGTTGTGTTGTGGTTGAGTCTACGAACGTAAAATGGATGCGAGGAATGGGGATATGGTCTGAGCAACAGGTCGGGATGGATTTCCTTGTGATTGGTATGGTGGTTGTTGTGAAGAAACCAAAGCATTATGCAGGGGTTGTTGCTAATGAGGTGGCTGAGATAACGTAGAGGTGTTCTGTAAAGGGGGTTGTTGGGTACCAACCAGAACATTTGGTTGGGACGTGGCTTGCGAAGGTAATTGAGGTGGAAGGTTGGATTGATGAAGCTATTGAGATGTATATGAAAGTAATGGTAGATTTGTGGCCCCAAGAGGTGGAAGCAATGCGGTAAAGGGGGTGCCCCTAGTGTTGGCGGTAGGTTGATTCGAAAGAGATGGTGCTGTTAGCGTTAATGGCATAGGTTGTGGAACATTTTGTGGCATACCATAGACGAAAGGATTATTGGGATCAAGCACTTGAGGACCCCCCATAACTGAGATTGGAGTGTGTGGGGGTGGTTAACATGATAAAGAAAAACATTTCCAAATTCAGGTTGATGCCAACCCTCAACTGGAGGAACATTGGGGATGTACGAACCCTTTGGTGCATTTTGTGAACCTTGGGGTACGTTAGATGTGGAGCTCCTATATTTGGATAAGTCAACACCTGAGGGAGGTTTGAAACCCTTCTCAATTAGGTGGGTCAAAATTTCTTCCCCATTTTTTTCAAACAGACGGTCAGTTATTTGTACATTAGCGAGATTACTAAAATGTTCCTCAAGCGTGAGTTCGGGTTGATTAGCCATACCCTTTTCACCATGTGGTGAGTTGTTTTTATTTTAAGTGTTGGAGTGCGATGAAGTACTATTATGAGGATCTTGGGGGATGTTGTTAGGATCTTGAGAAATATTTGCACCATTGGTGGGATTTGTGTTGTTATTAAGGTCTTGAGACATGTTTGCTTGGGAATTTTGACCTTGTTGTTGTGCCATTTGTTTCTTAACTTGTGACCTAGTTTGAACGGGCATGAAAATGTGCTATGGGTGGATTATAAAGATGTCTTTGACAAATGATTTGATGGTGATTGGATGAGATTTGATTTTGATAGGGTGAGATGGGGTTTGGATTTAGATCAGATTTTGTTTGGATAGATTGGATTGGATTGGATTTTGATTGGATCGGATTTTGATTGGATAGATTGAATTGGATTGGATTTTGATTGGATAGATTGAATTGGATTGGATTTTGATTGGATAGGTTGAATTGGATTGGATTGTTAAGATGGACAGGATTGTGTTGATTAAACGGGTGTGATTTGATAGATTAGGTAATTGGATAGTTTGATCAAATGATTGGGTTTGATAGATTTGGATGATTGGATGGGTACGATTGGATGATGAAAGATGTGAGAGATCCTGAGTTTAATCAAAGAAAGTTACCTTTAGTGACCTAAAGCATTGATTGATTAAGTGGATGATCATGACACCGAATCCACCTCAAGATATAAATGGATTGATTTGGGCCGAGGATGATAACTTATGACACCGAATTTACCTCAAGATGGAAGTAAATTGATTTGGGGTCGAAGTTAACGACTAATAATCAAATTCAAGTGCTAAGGTCAATTTGGGTAACCCCTTTGTAACACAAAGTTAAGGCGATTTGATTATGGGTGGCGTTAATGAGATACGGGTTTGGTGATGTAAATGGTAAAATTTTGATGTTCACTAGGTGATGATATGAGCTTTCGAATGGATTATGGGAAAATTTAAAATGAGCAGATGGATTGAGGACGTTCGTGGAGAATAAATGGGGATTTAGAATGGTTAAATGAAGGTTTGGAACGATAAAGTGGAGGTTTAAAATGATCAAATGGAGGTTTTTGGAGGTTTAGAATGACAAAATAGAGGCTTGGGATGATGAGATAACGGTTGAGAATGATTAAATGATGGTGTAGAGGCTAAACAGATCTAAACAGGGTGATTTCGGGTGTTCAGGAGGGAAAATTCGCCCCTCTGTAGTAACCAAAAGGGAATACTTGCCCTTCTGTAGGAAATCAGAGGGCGTAGTTGCCCTTCTATAGTAAATCAGAGGGCACAGTCACCCTTGTGTGGTAAATCAGAGGGTGTAGTCACCCTTTTGTGGTAAATCAGAGGGCATAGTCGCCCTTCTACAGCGAACAAGGACTTGGTTTGATGAAAATGACTATGGTAAAGGCTTTAAAATGACAACAATAAGGCCAATTTGTCAAAAAGTTTACTGGTTTCTCACAAGAGAACACTTTCAAGCAAATACAATCCTATGATTAGTGTTAAGGGTATGGCCAATGAGGTCTTAATCTAGGATTCACAAGGTGTCTAGGGAGTCCTCGATATACTCTCGATATGTGAGGCACAACCATGAACACCAGCCTGTCACAAGCATGAGTCAGGAACTCCAACGAGATACTGAAGGGCTCAGACCAACTCTTCACGTCTATCTAGGTATCACCCTAGCTTTGACGCTCCAAAAATTATGACTTGACTGGATTGGGGTATAGCTTTTGCTCTCCCCCCTTTGTATACCCCGCTGGTACACGTGGTTGGAATCGTCCCTTGGGGTGATGAAATCCCCAAGCAGGTCCCACTAGAAAGAAAACACTAATCATTTCCAACTACTCCCCAGGCTCACACGAAGTGTAAGGGGAAAGAAAAAACAAACTAATGCCCCCTTTGGGTAACAGAAAAAGATAGACACAATAAGCAATGAATATTACTTCCCCCTAATTAGACTATGTTCTTATATTAATGACAACAACAAGGATAGTTTCAAAAAGAATCTAAGCTAATGAATGGCCCTACAAGCAACTATTAGTTGTCTTATCCCACGTTCTTAACCAATTACACAAGGATATGCTACAAAATGTTAGCGAAAAACACAAATATCCTTGCAAGAAACAATACTAGGGGATTAGTACCTGAAAACAACAAAAAATAGGAACAAAAACGAAGCTAAAATGATAGTTTTACCTTTCAAAATATGTTGTTTTGGGGCATATTCGCCCTTCTCCAGTGTTGATAGGAGGGCGCAGTCGCCCTTTTACAGTGATCAGGAGGGTGCAGTCGCCCTTCTGCAGTGACCAAGAGGGCGCAGTCACCCTTCTGCAGAGACCAAAAGGATGTAGTTGCCCTTCTGAAAAAAAAATTTAGCACATAAATTCCACCCAAGGGGGTGTAGTCACCCTTCTGTAAAAAAATGTTAACATAGAAAATTCACCCAAGGGGGTGTACTCACCCTTCTGTAGAAAAATGTTAACATAGAAATTTCAGCCAAATGGGCGTAGTCGCCCTTTTGCAAGAAAATGTTAGCACAAAAATTTCAGCCAAGGGGGCGTAGTCGCCCTTCTACAAGAAAATGTTAGCACAAAAATTTCAGCCAAGGGGGCATAGTCGCCCTTCTAAAGGAAAATGTTAGCACAAAAATTTCAGCAAAGGGGGCGTACTCGCCCTTTTTGCAGGAAAATGTTAGCACATAAATTTCAGCTAAGGGGGCATAGTCGCCCTTCTGCAGAAAAATGTTAGCACAAAAATTCCAACCAAGGGGGCGTACTCGCCCTTTCTGCAGGAAAATGTTAGCACATAAATTTCAGCAAAGGGGGCGTAGTCGCCCTTCTGCAGAAAAATGTTAGCACATAAATTTTAGCCAAGGGGGCTTAGTCACCCTTTCTGCAAGAAAATGTTAGCACAAAAATTTCAGCTAAGGGGGCGTAGTTGCCCTTCTGCAGAAAAATAGAGGGTGTGGTCACCCTTTTGCGGTTACCAGAGGGCACAATCGCCCTTCTGCGGTCACCAAGAGGGCGCAGTCGTCCTTCTACGGTCACCAGGAGGGCGCAGTCACCCTTCTGCGACGTGTTTCTGCAAACAACTCAACAATAGCAAACGTGAAATTGAGGAACCCGTTTGTGGGTCCCACTGGGCATGCCAAAAATGTGATATCCAGATGTTTAACCTATTCTAAGCAACTAAAATGCAATGGAAAAACATAAAGAAACACCTCAAGATTAGCCTAAGAAATTTGTAAATGCAAAGAGAAAAGGTGTAAAATGATGCCAAATAGATATACCTCCCCTTTGAAGCTGAAACTCCTTGGTTGGCCCTTGATTTTGATTTGGTTTGTATGCTCCTTGATGGCTTTTGATATAACTAAATGAAAGATTTGACTATGTGCTTGAATGCAAATGCAAATATATGAAATTGATGGCTATGAGTGCACAAAATGGCAGCATTTAGTTGCAAAATGGCTAAGTGTAAAAAATTCCTTAGAGGATGGGGTATTTATAGAGAACTTGAATTCTCTAGAGAATTAAATGGTTGGGATTTATCCAACAAGGCAAAGATGAAGGGATAAGGTGAGTTGATGACTCACAAGCCCTCACATTTTGACATGTGGAATGTGAGATGGCTAAGGGTGAGATGATGTGTAGGTGATGTGGAAGGGAGGTACATGATGTGGAGGAAGGACAAGTACCTTCCAAGTACCTTGGGGAGTGAAAAGATTTCCTCAAAAAGGAGCTTCTTGTCCCCAAGTGGGAGTGAAAATGATATTTGAAGAATTTTGGAATTTCTCAAAAATCTCCATGGGAAAAGAGAAAGTGGTTGGAGAAATAAATTCACATTCATAGGATAATCTAATGGATAAGAGAGGGTCTCCAAAAAGGTAGGAATTGGTCACATGTGCATGAGGTGACAAGTCAAATATTCTAGAAGCCTTGGAAAGATAAAATGTGAATTAAAAACTCACATGTGGAGGAGAGAGACCTAGGATGAATAAAAGTGAATTAAAAATTCACATAGGAAAGAGGGTCAATGCCTAGAAAGGAAAATGGAAAGATTGACTAAAAAGTGGTGCTAAAAGTGGCTAATTACTTTAATTAAAGTTGTGCAAATACTTGATTATGATAATTAATGGAAGATTAGAGACAAGTGGCAAATGTAGGAGGATGTGACATTAATACTTGATTAAGAGGATGCACACCCTAATTATGAATTAATTAAATTAATCCAAATTAGAGATGTATTATGGAGGATGTGACAAGGAGAGAGAAAAGAAGAATTTTAAATTGATTTTAATTTAAAAAGATTAAAATGACTAAATTAAATAAATTGGTGTATTTATTTAATTTAGAGAGGAGAAAGGTACCAGATAAAGTGTTTAATTGTTAAATTAAATACTTTAAGAATCTTATGTGGGAAGTGTAATATTAATTAAATAAATTAATATTGACAAAATTGATGAATAAAGAGGTAAATTTGATCATATGGGAGTGATTAAATTTGGGTGTCTACACTTTCCAACTGAACTTTTGTCAAAGCTTTCTACTATCCTACATAAACCAACTCCTTCCTTTCTATTTTTAGCTTTGATGTTCATTGTCCCAGCACTAGTTTGTGTCGAATCCCTTGAATCCTATTTGATGTGCTATCCTCTAGATGTTGATAGCTCTTTGGCCTCATGGGATGACTTCTCTTCATTGGGAGTTGGCTACTCTGACTTGCCCAAGCATCCCTTGACTTGGGTGATTATGTTCATGCATGATGAGCAAGTAAATTCTAAATGCGGTGCATTGTGAAATCTGCACCAACTTGACATTAGTACCTCCTCTAATTTTAATCCATCTTCACTGCCTAAACATTCTTGTATCAACCCCTTATATGCCTTAGCTTCCATGGTTTGCAATTCTTCCTATGGTTCTGCAAGAGCCAAGGGATGATATATTTCCCAAGAGGGAATTTCTCCCTGCATGACTCTTTCGATTCTGCTCAAGAATGTGATACATCCAACTCATTGTGCCTATGAGTGCAATGAATCCTACACTTGTCCGTCGATGTGAATTTTTGTAGTGGTTTCCTCAGTCTCTTGTTTAAATCTACATGCAGCTGAGTGATATTGATTTGTACATGTTGCTCCATTTTGACTCATCTGCTTTTGCCTTAGAATTTTCTGATTTTAAGTTTCAACATATGATGACATCTCCCTATCTTATATTTCTTCTTTGAAAGTACTCTTTTTCGATTTCCAACTTTTAGCTTTGTAGCCTCAATATGTCAGCCCTCCTAGCGCCAATTATGTTGATGTGTTTTTTATGCATTTCTCAACACAGGTAATGCATAGGTGCATCACCTCTCTTGAAAGAAAATATTCCACAATCATAATACAAAACACTATCCCAAGGTCTCTAGTGTCAGGTCTTGATAGTGCTTGGAATATCTTAGTTGTTTTATGTGATTTTTTGGAATCACAAGGAAGACTTATGGATGAGTTACAAAGTGGGGAAGTTGGATCTATAAATGAAGTTATTAGGATAGGAGAATTTTTGTGCATTTGTTGCAGGTTCAAACAGTAGTTTGGGACTCCATTGTATCATTGCATTTAGCTTTACAATATGCAATGAATCTTAGCATAAGTCCCTTATTAAAAAAAAAAGGAAAAAATGTAGGGAAGGGAAGAAATTCCTAGATCTGAAACTGTGAATGAACAGTGATCATGGAGGCTGCTATAGTAGACAAACTCCCTAACCTAGTTTTTGCTTGGCCAAGAGAATCCTATAGTTACACAAAACTAGTGCAATCTTCTAAGGACTGCATATTTTTATATTGCACATGCACATCATGAACATGCAATCGAACTAAGTTGTAGCAATAAAGGAAGGGAGCTCAGACTAGCTTTGCAAAGTGATTCATCATCAATGAACCACAAAAAGCATGAGCTGAAAATTCATCAAATACTGAAACAACAATCACCATAACCACTTCCATTTAAGAAACTAATGACTAAACTAAAAGGGAAGTAAAACCATGCACACATAATGAGAAAACTCAAAAGGAACACCCATAGATAATGCAATGGTACTTTCTATTGCTACAGAATCCCTTTACACCAATTTTCCAACCCTTTTACAAATGAGGGGAAGACCCCTATTTATAGTTTTTCAAAGCCCAAAAGGATGGCTAGGATCAATTCACAATGAGTGGCTCAAATTTTCTTACATTAGGGTTTCACGTACCCCATAATATTCAGCAATTTATAAAATACAACTTCATCTTTTCCCTATTTTGACTTTTAGTGGCCAGGTGATGTAGCAGTTTTGTTATCTTGCAGATTTCCCTTTTTGTTGTAGTTGAACTGGTTGAAGGCTGCTTCTTTCTGTTCAATGGACTTGTAACATTGTTTATTGGATTAGGCGGGCTCTTTCTACATATTTTCATCATTGTGGGATGGTTTGTCTACCCCTTAATTTGATGGGGTAGGACCTGATGGATCACGATCGTAGAAACAACATAGTCCCTCCTTACCTCTGATTCTAGGTAGATATCTCATTCTCTTCTTAGCATCGGGCTTCTAGTGCCAATGGTCTGAGTCTTTTCTCTCTTATGGAAATTATGGTATACCAAGTAGGTTCCTTTGATATCCTTAGTCCCTTCTTCATGCCCTTCATATGTGAATCTTCATGATATAGGACCTATTAACCTTGTCTCGTCTGGTGAGCTTTTCATATGCAGGTCGTTCGAATTAGCCTGGGTGTATATTACCCTGCTCATATAAGCCTACATGCATATAGATAAAATTGGGATCAAGAGAAAGACATAGAATTCAATTATGGAAGTTAATCATATCTCATGGGTTGATCAAAAAGTGGCTAGATTACATTTCCCCTCTTTTCCCTGTAATGAATTCATGCTAACCCATTATTAAGTAGCCTACGAGACACTACAATAGTCCTTAAGATTGAAGGGATATATTTCATCATGGTATTCGACTATATTCTCAATAAGTAGGAAACATCCCCAGAGGCACCAAAACCCATATTGCTAGCCGTCGTCAGACCAAAGAGGGCAGAAATTTGACATAGAAGTGTCATTTGGAATGGAAAATTCCATGCGAAACTCTGCAGTCCAAGGCTCATGAATGGTTATGGATATGGCACTTTGCTCATCTAACTCCGGCGGCGAACAATAGGATAGGGCCTGAGGCTCAGGTGAATGAGGTGGATATGTCGTTTGAAATGGTGAAACCCATGCGGTGTCCTAGGAACAGAATCTCATGGGAGCGAGCCCACTAGGCATTAAAGGAGGCTAAAATTTTATGGGTTTGCAAGTCCTGACGGTGAACAGGGAAACAAAATTTAGAGTCATGGGCCCGAGAAAACACCTTTTCGTCATTTCAAAGTTTGATTTTTGAAGTTTTATGGTTGGCGATGGGAAGTCTTGGGTTTGGGGGGCGCGAGCGCTTTGTGAGAAGAATGGCGCCAAGACGATAAGGTTCTGGATTCAATTCTAGGTTAGCTTGAAGGTTCCCTCACAATTTTATAACATGGGTTTTTTAAGTGTTCTCTTCTTCTATCAAATCGATGCATTTTAACTAGGTTTCTCCCAAAATTTAAATGTGAAATCATTAGAAAATGATGCAAGAGGGAGGATAGAAAGGTTGGTAAGTTTAAATTTTGAGATGGCGGCAAGAGGTCTAGAACCCAGAGGTCAGAAGGATGTGAGCTAACGACCGCCAACAAATGGAGAACTCACAATGGCACACCGGGTTGAGAAGTTCGGCTAGCTGGGTTGAGGACATGTGAAGGATGGAAATTTTGCAATCTAATTCATGTGGAAGCATCGGGATCCAATCACATCATTCTTTACTCCTTTAGAGTAACTCTCCATACTTAGTCATATTTTGCACTTACCAGAAGCGGAGCCAGGAGAGAATCAAGAACAAGAAGTTTCTTAATGTAGGCAGGGTTAGGTTCAGAATGGGATTGAGATTAGACCCGGGAACATAATAGAATCTGAACCTAGAACCAACTAATGGTCCCAAGTTTGTACCCCACTCTGGTTTCACCAGTTTATCACTAGCATCAAGTGAGCCACCAAGAAGATTAAAACACACAAGAACCCAGAAGATCCCCCAAACAAAAACAACACAACCAAAACACACGAGAGGAGACAAAGAAAACAAAGGAAGACGAAGGCAGAATGAAAACTAGGTAGAGGCAGAACCAAAACCAGGTGGAGGTGGAACCAAAAGTAGGCGGAGGTGGAACCAAAACAAGATGAAAGAAAAACCAAAACTAGGCGGAGGTGGAACCAAAACCAAGCGGAGGTGGAACCAAAATGAGACAGAGGTAGAACCAAATCTAGGTGGAGTCAGAACCAAAACTAGGTGGAGGCGGAACCAAAATGAGACTCAGAACCTTTTGCAAAGTTCTGAGTTCAGTTAGCACCTCAGTTTTGCTTCCGATGAAAGGAAAGGAAATGAAGGAAAAAGGAAAACCAAAGAAGACCCAAGGGAGAAAACCAACCCAAAGGTCGAATACAAGCAAAACAACAAAGAAATAAAGAAGACAAGAAGTGGAGCCGGAACAAGAACGAAAACCAAACGAAGAACTTTGCGAAGGTTCTAGGTCTAGTTTCATCTTGCACTCTGAACCTACAAAGCAAAGGAAACAAGGTCTTAGGAGGAAAAGAACAACTCCTAAGACCCAACCAAAACACCAAGGACAAACAAAAGACAAGGGGGATCCACTTCTTGAGATGGCATCCTTAAGACTCCTTGACCACTTGGAACTCAAAATAGGGGCACGCAAAATGAGGTGGTGAAAAAACAACCTGACAAGCCCAAAGAAGGACAGGGTCCCTATTCTAAATGGGGCGTGTGTGCTAGGGGCACAACAGGGCTGAAGATAAAGGATTGTTGGAAATTGTTGAGAAATGAAAGTCTACTCACTACTTTGCACTTGAAAGGCTTAAAGATATTCAAGAGTGTGAGAAAGAGGTCAATATTTTATTCACATTCTATTGGACTTGGCATAATGCAATTCAAAAATTCAAGGATGTTGAGAACACAACTAAAACTTAGATCGAGTTTGCATCTAGCTCATTTGATCCTGCTCTTGATTTGGATGATCGGACTTGGTATGGATTGAAAAAATTGCATCAGGAATACCTTGCATCACATAAAGGAAAAGAAGATATGGTTGAACAATATGGGAAGCTTAGATATTTAATCAAGATCAACTCTAACCCTATCCATTATACTCTTTCAGTAGCTGACAAGATTCTTAAATCTTATGTGATCTCAATTATCTATGCAGTGGCTTGTCAGAGGAAAAAATTATTTGGGATAAATGGATATCCTCATGGACCAAGATTCTTAATAAGCTTCAAGGGACATCAACCTTTGTTCATCATCTCTATCTAGGATATACTTCTTAGGGGGAGTTTTCAAGTATGCAAAGGATCAATTAAAGCATTTTAAACCTTTTTTTCCTTTTTCATTGGTGTCAAAGAGGGAGAAAGAGAAATACATAATTTTTTTTATGGTTTTCACATCATGTGTTTCCATCAATGACAAAGGGGGAGATTGTTGGAAATTGAGATTTTTTCATTGATGTCAACAAATATAATTTTTATGTTTATCAATTTTCAGCTGTTTTGGTAATGAAAGTTTGTTGATCCGATGTTTTGATCTGGATTATCCTTTTTGTGTAAGATTTTCTCTAAATTTGATAATATTTTTCATCGTGATATCATTTTCATCCACTAACATGGCTTCAGCTGACTAGGTTGTATGGTTGGAAAAGTACAGTTACCAGTTGTTTTGAAAATAGTGTTATACTCATACACTAGCTTTGTACGTTGGTTTTTTGGTCCAGATTCTATTTGAGAAAAAGATATCATCATAGGACTTTGTACACATTTTTGAGACTACAAGATGCATGGAGTTCCATAAAGAGATGTGAAGGAATTTGGAAGATATGAATGACAATATTATATTTTTTAGTCTACAATAAGTTTTCATATAGTATACCAATGTGGGAGATTCCACATTTTCTCATATTTGATTATCTTATTGTGCGGTGCTGAAGATAAGTAGCTTGATGTTTTCTAAGGAAGAATTCAATATGCTAACACATTTTTGTGTTACATGTTTGATGGATTGCATGTATATTTGGATTTTTTGGTCTAACTTTGGTCGACCTAATTATGTATTAATATTGAGAAGTTTTTTATGTGCAAATAATGGGATCTATCTTGGGTCCACATTGACTACTTATGTGCAAAGATGAGGAAAATGTTGAAAGAGTTGATTAGGCTAACCTAATTAATAAACATGGATATATATATATATATATATATATATATATATATATATATATATATATATATATATATATATATATATATATATATATAAGACAATAAAGAGAGAAGCAAGAGAGCAAGGCAGAGAGAGAATGTGTGAAAGACAGATGAACTCAAAGATGTGAATGAATATGTGCGAGATGTGAAGATAAGTGTGTAGTCTATGTATTTTACTTCACCGGAACTAAACCCTAGCACAAGGAAGGTGCATTTTCATTAGTTCATTCTTTTGGTGGTGAGCCACTTCATTTTATATCTTGGTGGTAAGCTAGATCTTTTGTATCTACTTCAGGCTATGAGCCTTTCAAGGATAGTGAGTCCTAATAGTGAGCCCTTGTAATATTCTATATCCAGATATATTATTTGTGAGCTAATCCTCACCGTGGTTTTTCCCATTTTGGGTTTTCCACATAAAAATATTGGTGTTCATGTGTGTTGATGTATAATCTTGATTCCATGTTCTCTCTTGTTGATTTGATCAGATTTGTGGTAATGTTTAAATGGATTTTATGTGAATGGTTTTATAGAATATTGATTCACCCCCCCTCTCAGTATTCCAGATCTTCAACATGATGCACCTTAATAGAACTACAACATTAATTATTTTTAAATAACATGTTAAATGAACATACAACAATTTTTTCCACTATTCCCATATTCTTCAATAGTTTCCATATTCTATTCTGAACCTATGGCACAGATTGGAGCAGCCCAATTCTACTCTCTTCCCATTTTTAGGACAATATTTTCCACTCCCAATCTGGACACAAGTCCACTTACTTAACATAGAAAATAGAATAAAATATAACAATATTAAACACACTCACAAAGAACCCATGTCTAGGGCTCTTCAAAGGGGGAGAAGGGGGATTCCCTTCCCTTTTGGGGAACCGATTTTGCAACTTCATCAATTTTCATTTCCATTTGTAACATCAACCCTTCAAATTCACAATACCCACTTCACATCTCATTCCCAACCACCCATTTCCACACTCTCTTCAACACCCAAACTCCAATTTAACAACACCACCATAGCCATCAACCATCCATCCAATCCACACAATGTCATTTTCTTTTACACATCCCCAAGAGAGGCTTCGCACCCTCCTCAACCCCACATGAAGGAGTCTCTTAGCCCGTAGGTGAGATCAACTCCTTATTCACACCCTAAAATCCCATAACACCAAAAAGCACAATATACCCAGAAAGAAAAATACAACAACAAAAATATACCAATCATTCAACATAACTTTTGAAAACAAAACAATAAATACAACCCTACCTTGGCTATCCACGTTAGGATCAGCCTAATCCAAGAAAGCTTACAGTTTTCCTTTCTCAATATTTTTATATCAACCAAACCAAGAAGAAAGAAACAATCCTTTAACACCAATTTTCCCAAAAAAGTTCAAAAAATCTTCTAAGGAAAAAGAAAAAGAGCATTGCGAGAGATCAACACACCCAAACCCCTTTTCTCAAATATACTCCTCCCACAACTCTTCAACTTCCTCACCACAAAAATAAAATGAAATCAAACAAATACCAACATAAAACCCCTTCCCCACTAAAAAAATAAATTAAAATCAAATATATATTCCTAAACATATGGACTTTTCCTCCAAATATTAAGGACCTGGGTTGCCCACCTGCACATCTCAATAAAAACATTAGTACCTTTTGGAAATTATAATCAAAACACAATATATAAACATGGAAATTTTCTATTATTATAAACTCCACCATATAAATTTAAAGCTATCTATACTTGAAAAATTTAAGCATATATCCAAACAATTTTTGGATTAGGACCATATTAGCCAAACGGTCATAACACAATATCAAAAAAAAAACACGTTAAATAAGCATATCACATCATCCACAACTAATAAATGTCTAAACATATGCAAATTGAATGTATATTTCCACAAATCAAAATAACAATATTCATGTACCAAAATCACCCCATAAACCATGTCCAACACACCACACTACATAATCATGAAACCAAATCAAATTCTCAAAAGTGACACTAGTGATGCCCTACACAATTTTTTCCATAAATGTAATGCTCACAAAAATCAAAATCAAGATTACAATCAAACAACCCTTCAACAAGGTTTTTATATTTCAAGGTCCTTAGACCCTTATATCTAATGTGGATAAGTCTCTAGTGTCATAACATAGTCTTCTTTGCATAACTTTGATTCAAAATAAAGATCACCCTTGGGTACCCAAAAGCCATGACCATCCGTTGAAGATGAAGCCCTCATATCTTCCAACAAAGTAGCCACAATATTTCTTTTCACAAAATTACTATTACACTCAAAAGTGCATGTATCAAGTTTATACAATGAATCATATATGGAACCTTTAACAATCACCATAACACCTCTAACTATATTACATCCAACATAAAAAAAGACTACTTGCACACTCACATTTATTATTTTTCTCATAAATAATAAATTTCATGTTAAGCCAAGGATATGGAACACACCATTAATCAATTTTATTCTACCATTAGGAAACCTAATTCTAACTTTACCATGACCAAAAATATTTAAACAAGAGTCATCACCCAAGTACACCTTACCTCCATCAAATTCTTCATATTCAAAAAACCAATCTATATTAGAGGTCATATGAATATATGCACTTGAGTTAATTAACCATGCATTATTACCTACATGAGTGGCCAAAGCTACAATGAATGCATCACCATCTTCATTCTCGAATTCAAGATTAGAATCAAATCTATTTTTCTTCTTCTTTTCTTCTTTTCACTCCTTACAGAAGTGTCCTAGCTTACTACACTTCCAACAAATAACTTTAGACTTTCTAAGAGATTTGGATCTTTTCTTGGATTTGGACTTATCATGCTTCTCATTATTCTTTCCCTTTTCCTTAGGTCTTCCATGAACATTTAGGGCTTCCTTGGCACTGATGGATACATTCCTCCTCATCTCTTTAGAGATCAAATAACCCACCACATCTTTAGTCCTCAAGATAACAAAATTACTCTCAATAGCCATAATAATAAAATCACATAAATCAAGTAAAGAATAAAGAAAGATCTGGAATTTCTCCTCCTCATCCATTTTTACACCAATTGATGCCAATTGATGCCAATTGATGCTAATTGAGCCACCAATATATTTAATTTTTCCAAGTGGTATGTAATTTTCCCACCCTCTTCCATCCTCAAGAAATATAATTTCTTCCTCAAGAAAATATTATTCACTAAATATTTTTCTCAAGATACATCTCATTGAGTTTCTTTCATAGTTTATGTGTAGGGGTTTCTTCATGGATATTGATTAGAACAATTTCTATCAAGAATAATTTGATTATACCCTTGTCTTTACAATTCATAACATCATATTAATCAACCAAATTAGGATATGCAGTACTCATGTAACATTATCATCACTAGAATTCCATAGATCTCAATCTATTAACAGATCCTCCATCTTTAGCTTTCACATCTCAAAATTGTTTCCAAAAAAAATCTCAACCTCTATTCTCTCTTATGTGTTTTCCATTTAAAATTCTTGCAACAAAATCACAAATTATTATCTACACAAGCTCCCACTTGAATATGGATTAGTTAAAAAAACCCAACAACCCACAACTAAAACCAAAGGTGATCAAGCTCTGATACCACTTGTAAGAAAGCTAAGGTAGCATAACAACTTCTTGCACTAATATTGAGAGGAGGGTTATGAAAAAAAATTCAAATTTAAATAGTTACAAAAATTTAAACAAAAATAAATATAAATAATATTCATACCACAAGACAGTGATTTGCGTGGGGAAAACCCTTTTAGGAGAAAAACCCACACTCCAAAAGCTACCCAATATATTATTCAAAAATCAACAAGATTACAACATACTTATGGAGCAAGCTTTCGCATAGGAGTATCACAAACCAAATATTTTAAGGCATCTCAACAACTATAAAGCTCTTACACACAACCTCCATCTCATGCACCTAATATATAGGAGATATCATACATGAAACCGACAAACGATATTAAAAAACCATGACCTAAAACCGCCTAAAAAGTGGCACCCATCCTTATATCCAATAACAGATGCCTAAGATGTGTCTAAACACACACCGCCACATGTAACTGGACCCCTTTACAACTCATTTATATGTCCAACACATTTTTGCATCTCCTATTTTAGGAGACCCAACTTTTGGAGGCCTTAAATTTTGATGTGTTTGATTGTTGAACTGTTTGAACTTTTAGAAAGCCCATGAATCACTCTATCAAGCTATAACCTGCTACATCAATTACGACCACTTTCAGGCCTAAAAAATTCCTCTAAGTCCTTCAAAATGGACTTTGAAACTTTGAAACATGAAAACTTTAAATTCTTTAAATCTAGACATGATCTTATGATGAAACTTTACAAGCATGCTTATTTAGCCAATCTGAAACTTTGGAGAAAATTTCACATCAATCTATGCTCAAATGTAAACTTACTATAAATAGTAACCTCATGTAATTACAAGGTTGAGACACTACTTTCCTAACAATATCCCAATAGGTAAAAAATTACCACAATGTGAAGGAAATGAGTGATATTATGGGGAAATGGAACATACAAGGAAATTGTGAGAGTTTGCTAGTAGATAGGATATATTCGAAAGCCCATCATATTTTTTGTAATGGAGATTTTCATGGAGACTTTGTGAGTATAAAGGGAGTAAGTAAATTATGTAGGGTTTCTTGCATACAAATTTAAGCAATTAAAGGATATATCTTAAATGGAATAAAAACTCTGCAAGGCACTAAAAATTACAGAGTTACATGGGGGTTGCAAACCTAATGGAGAACACAGGAATGCTAAGGTCTCCAGGACATTTTTTGAATGGATTAAAAATTTTGCAAGACACTTCAAGGAATGGTGAGATTAGTTGACATACGGGTTGGTATTTCATGATCTATGTAAAGCTTGACTTTGTTCATAGTAAAAACTAGAGCTTAAATGATCCCACCTATGAAAATAGGGACCTTAATAATTTCAGCTATCAAATGGTTTCCCACTCTATTGTAAATTTAGAACTACACTCACAAGGCATCAACATAAGGTTATATGCCACAAACCATAAATCACCAAAAACTATTTTTCTAGAGTGCTCACAAGTGAAGTTTCAATCCTTTAAAAGTGAAGGCATAAGCCTATGAAAAATATAACTTTATATTAGATAGGGTTTTTGTAATGCTCCACCATGAAACCCATGGAACATTAACTCAAATAAACATGGAATATATTTTTTGAAATACAAGATACAACACTTATGAAACATTAGTGAAACTAGGCACACTAGGTCAACACATGATGTACCATCACAATGTGATGTCACACAAGCAAAAGAATAGTACCAAAAAACATGCCCTGACCTATTAGGAATGTTTAGAACACAAACAAGATCAACAATAAAGGATTTCAACCTTCCCATATCTTTATAGACTAGTGAACCATCTCCATTACACTAGGTTTGGAAACCAAACATCTTTGGAAGAAAGAACACAAAATGATGCAACAGATACCAAAACACCTTGATGAAAACACATAGGGACATGCTCAAAGCATCCTTAGACCCCTGAGACCATGAGGAACAACCTTCATTCATAGAGTCCCAATATGAGGCCCCACTACACTTTCTACCAATGAAAAGGGTTGAAAGAGGACCATCCTGGTACACTAGCACCCAACTGGGACACTAGCACCCAAAATCGGTGTCCTTTAGGGGTGCCTAATTCATATTTAGGAACCTGTGTCCTTGGAACACATTCCAAGTATTAGTGTCCTTGTAGGGGAACTAGTGTCCTAGGTAGTGAGCTTCCTTTGACTAGGGAATGACCTCCTAGACCCCCCAAGAATGAATGATCTACCCAAGTGTGTCTACAACACCTTAAGAACTTAGAAATTCCAAAATACAACTCTGAATCTATGAGGTTTGAAGTTTAAGAGTGGTTGCCAGATCCAAAAGGTAGCTACATTTTTGGAGCATTTTGGGTTAAATTCGACCATGCCATCATTTTACAATTTGATCATAACAGAGTTTTTCAGGTACAATTTGATTATACCCTTATCTTTACAATTCATAACATCACATTAAGCAACCAAAGTGGGATATGCAAGACTCATAGAATTATCATCATTAGAATTCCATAGATTTCAATCTATTAACATATCCTCCATATTTAGCTTTCACATCTCAAAATTATTTCCAAAGAACTTCTCAACCTCTATTCTCACTAATATGTTTTCTATTTAAAATTATTGCATCAAGATCACAATTATTATTTAGACAAGCACCCACTCAAATATGGATTAGTTAAAAAAACCCAACAATTAACAACTGAAACCAAAAGTGATCAAGCTCTGATACCACTTTTGGTGGAACCCATAAAAATTTTCATGGTTCCATTCACTTCATGGTCATGTCATTGGTCACTGTTATATTTGGCATTAAGGTTTTGGGTTTAAGGGATTTATGTTCCTCATTACCCTTGATTTTCCTTCAGTTATATTGTCGTTTTGATTGGTTGAACCGATTTACTCATCACTTATGTACACTTCTGTGTCTATTGTTGTCATTCTTCAATCGGCCTTAATCCCTGACTACCACCGAGCCTGGTATCATCTAAGATTGTTCCTCATTGTTTGTCTTCCTATCGTGGGTTGCTACATGAAATTTTTCTTCGAACCTGTGATGAGCGATGTGGTGTCTATCTTTTGGCCTTGTTTCATTGCCCATCACATCTTCTATTGTTATTTTGAGAGGGTAACCAATAATGAGTGATGTGGTTAAGGTTCTAAACCATCATTGGTCCTTGTACTATCACTGGTTACAATCTAATTTTTTAAGAAGAACCCACAACCACTGATGTGCAGAGTATTTTCCCATTGCATGACTTTGTTCCATTGTGATTTGGGGTTGATTTATGGACCCGGGACAAGAGATGAGCGATGCAATTAAAGTCTCCAGTAAAGATCTTCTTCACACTCCTGATCAAGGGATGATATCTCATCGTTGGCCTTCAAGCCATCGCATGATGATATCCCAAGGGAGGAAGAAAACACGCAAGGAGCGATACTCATGAAAGATGAAGAATTATGCATGGCATGTTCCCTGTTCATCGAGTACACATCAAATCGCCGCTAGAACCTAAGGAGAATAGGAAGCAGTATGAGTCGTCTGATAAGTTTTTCATCTAAATGCATCGATGGCTTGAATTCAAACAAGAATAGCCAACCTAAGTTGTAGTCATTCATTTGCGCAAGCATTCATGTGCCATTAATGGTATATGTACTCGGCCAATTCACACTCTCATTTCAGTTAAATGCCTAAGGAGCCAAAGCAGTATTCGGAGTAACCAGAGCTGAGGTGGAAGGAGTTGTATGGAGTTGGTTCTCAGGTAATTTGCCATAATCCTCACTAGTTTCATTTATTTCTCTATAAAACTTGTGTGTCAACCAAAGAATGTTAGAATTAGCTCCATGAATTATTTAGGGGTTTTGTTTTCTCTTGAGCTAGTGTATTTCCCTAATTGGGTAGAATCACATTTGAATTTGAACTCAAAGCTATTAGGAATAGGGTATTAATTTTAGACCTAGCTTATTTTGAAAGTAAGAAGAACCCTGAAAAGGCTAAAATGAGTCAACATAGCGAGTCATCTTCGTCAAAACCTATACCTAAGAAGAAAAATCAGAAGGTTTCCCATGACCCCCCTTAGACGTCTAAAACCACTGAGAAGAAAAGAAGTCAACTAAAGGATTACACCTGCTTCATGGATAAATTCCAACCACCAGATGTAAAGGAAAGTGGTAAGAAGGCTACAAGGGGACATATCTTAACTACCAATTTGAAATACCTTGCAGAGGGAATTTGTGATATTGATGTGTCAGAGACTAGGTGGGAATTTTTCTTATATGCATTTACAAGAAGAGGTGTTACTCATCCTGGTAAAAATGTGGAAGTTTTCAAAATGAGACCTGATGCCAGCGAAAAGATTAATTTTGAGAAATTCTAGTAGGAGTATTCCAAATATAAGGTAGCACTCTGGAAAGGTGAAAAACCAAGACATGGGCATGAGAAGGGTACCTCGTTTGCACTCAAAGAAGTTGAACGAACTAGATTGTGAAGAATTTGTAGAATATTTTTGATACACATATTATATGTTGTGTCAAGTACTTGGAGTAAAAAATTATGGAAGGATACCCTCACCTCTATTGTTTGTAATTTTAGACATTCAACATAGAAACAAGCACACCTGGTTTGACTATGCTAGCCGAGTTGCAGAGAAACTACACTATGATTTGGTAAAGTTGAAGGAGAGGAGAAAACCACTAGCATTCAAGCACTATTCATTGTTTATGCATATGATCTTATATCAAGGACAAGAAGTTTTTGGAAAGGTCATGAGCTTAAGGAAAGTGGACAAAGAGAATCATAGATTAACTATCCAAATGTGGATGCACATTTTGGATCTACACTACTCAAACTCAAACTATCTTGCATTTTGTAACGTCATTAAAGATACCATTTTGGCACAAATGGGTGTTGCGCCTACTGAAATGATTTCCAAAACAATTCAAGCACTGCTAAGGTCAAAGGAATTTGGTGATGACCTAGATTATGAATGCAATTGGGGAGACTGGTATTTATTTAATGATTGCATGGTCATTATGTGTTATGGAACTCCTCCCACACCACATTTTTAACCCAAGTTTTTCTTTGATAGGTTGGCCTTCATTGAGATAATGTGACAAATGGACCGCTTTGATGCTAAAAAATTTAGGTTATTTTGAAAAGCCTCTATCATTGCATCAAATTTCTCTTTTGATCATTTTTTTGTATTAGCAAATGAAGCATAAGAGGTATTTGGTATAATGGTTAGTAACCTGAGAATGAAAGTAAGCTATGCTAGAAATTTTGACCCAAAGGGGCACATTAATAGAGAAAATATAAAGAGGAAAATATCAGGATATGGGCCTCATGAGTTTTACTTTAGAGAAGATGTAATAAGGAACTTGGTAACATCTACTACTATCCGGGATAGGGAAAATATTTGGATGAAGATTGTCCAGGCTGAATACAATGCTTCTCATCATAACTCTTACTATCAGAGCCCTTACAAACATATCATTGAAAAATATAAGAGGATGGAATTGGTCCTCAATGATTTCATGGATGGCACCTTTTTGGAAAAGGTGGAACAAGCTAAGTAGTTAGCTCAAGCAGTTGTACATGAGCATTTGATAAAAGTGGGTAGCCAACCAAAGGAGCTCATTGCACCAGAAGAGCAACAACAAATGGATATAGGAGACACTCCTTTAATGGAGTTGCCTACTTAGAATGCTAATGAAGCATAAGGTGTTGAGGGAAATGTGCCACAACCACCTACTAAATCTGCCCCTATTGAACATGGAGCAGAATCTGAATTCTCACACCATGATATTGGGGATGTAATGGAACCTTTTGTCCCAAATGATAGGTTAGTACCTTGGGAATATGATGAAAGTCAAGATAATGATGCACGAGTACTAGCTTGTGCTAAGTTTCTAGAAGATGATTCTTTTGTGACAACAAGAGAATTCAGGGAATATGGTGTTGAACTCAAGGAACAAGAAATAAATGATAGAATACAAAAGGTTTTGGAGGGAGTAGATCCTTCTCAGGTGGAGGAAGTTAGACAAAAAATTGAGGAGGAAATTATTCAGGAAATTGCATAAATGAATCTTGTGGAAGCTAGGAGATTAGTCAAGTATAATGGAATAATAGTAATGCCTAGATGGAGTTTGTCATCAATAATTTCCTTGGACGCAATTAGAAATGACCCAAGTGCTATGGTATTAGAAGTAACTTTTCATGACAAAATGTTCAATCCAAGGTTTAGTCCTAGTCTACATGTGTTAGCTATTTGGTAACTGACACCAGATTCGGGAAGATGTAGACTCAGTAGAACAATGATTGGTCTTTCAGGAGATCTAATCATAGGTAGAGCTTAAAAAATGATAGCCCCACAAGCTACAATATTAATAATGCATACAACGATGTTGAGTGTCGACACTGCAGAGGTTTCCCAGGCTAGGTACATGAAATTTTTGGAAAAGCACAACAAACTATTTGAGGATTATAATAAGTTAAAGGCCATTGCAGTTAGTGCAAGTCAGAAGGCTCTGCCTACTTCTCCATCTATTACCTCATCATTGGAAAAGGAAACCTTCAAAGAAAATATTATTGCTATGAGGACTGAAATCCAAATAGCCAAAATTGAAAATATTAAGCTCCGGGAAGATATGAATAAGATCATGAAGGATATGGCTAATGAAATTTTGGGCTATAGATTGACAAAGGTATCTTCCAAAGCAAAGGATGCATGGTCAACATATAAGGGTATACATGAGGCTTTTGAAAGGTTCCAACACATTGAATAATTTTTCCAAAACACACGGAATACATGGAGCGACATATTGAATAGTTTAAAGGAAAGACATGCAAACATAAAGGATGACCCTGAGGCTCCTATAAATCTCCTAGCTATCATAGGAGGAATTGAGATGATTGGTGAGATCGTAGGTTCCCATGAACGAATTAGAGAAAAATTGCAAGGTAAAATCAAGGCCTTTAGGAGTATGTAGGAACGTGGTATGCCCAAAATCCTCAAGGAAGATGGAACACTTATGGAGTATGCATCATGGAGAGAATTTTTCAAGCATCAAACAACTATAGGTCTCTAGATAATATATGTTGATGACAAATTAGACATAAAATTTTTGAATGGTGTTATTGATACTCTTATTGGAATTCAAGTAGATATGGATACTTTTGTGAAGGAAGCTAGAGTGGTAATTGATGCAAGGTACAATACATACAATACAAAGGTGCAGAAATTGCTTGATATGGATTGGCCCAATGAGGATGAATATAAAGGATGGCCTTTGAAAGAATTGTGTAAGGAAAATTTATATCCCTTCAATGGACAATGCATGTGGTAATTTAGCCAATATTTTCCTTTGTTTTATTCCTCCCTTTTTCATGCTTTACACCTTTTGTTGAATGGATGATGACATGGAATTCTCGAAGTATTAGGATACATGCTCCATCAACTTTTGTAAGTTTTGTACTTTTGTGTTTCCCCCTATTTTCTTCAAAGTGTAAATATAACTACCTTGGGGTTGACATGAAATTAAATATACTTGAAATTCTGGATGAAATGAAATGTAATTCACCAATAGCCAGATGCTTGTTTTCTCCCTTGATCATATAAAAGGGATTTCAAGGCTATTGTGCAGGATTCTTTGAAATTTTGGTTGATCTTGGATATTCATAATGAAGTTTTATTATTAAAAGCATATAATGTATATAGAGTTACTTGTTGAGTCTTAGGATACGAGTTAGTATTTGGGTATGTGCAGGATCATCATGGAAAAAATAGGCCCTTAAGTGGCAAAAAATTCAAAAAAATCAGAGTTAGGCAACTTGATATAAAAATTTGAATAAGTTATCTATATTATTTCAAAAATATGTAATAATAAAATCTGTAGAAAATTGAATGTAGTTTCTAAACTACTAGGTTTGTTTAAAAAAAATCTATTTGGTGAAAATTTGAAATTTCAATGCAATGGTACTTAAATTTCGGGAAAAAATAAGAAGTAGGTGTTAGTCTAACCACCCTAACCACAATAAAATGATAATATTTTTTATAGGATTTTAGATATAAGTAGAGGACTCATGCCCCAATGTGATGCATATTTTTTGTAATTTTTTTCCAAGTAAATAATTAATTATGAATTTTTATTGCAACTTTTAAAAATAGAAAAACTTGTATGTCCGACCACCTTAACTTGGTCAAAACTTCATGAAATACAATTTTATTTTTAATCCTATAGTATGTGAAGCATAGAGTGTGATGCATGTTTTGGATTCAAAAATGTGATATCGTTTGAAAGCTATAGATATTTTTCAATCAGCCTATCAATCGGGACTTTAGTCATAATTTGAATAGAAAATGAATAATAATTACTTATTAAATTCAAAGTAAATCATAATTTATATCGGTGGAAAGCTGTGAATCTCCTTTAAAAACCCTTTTCGTTTCATCAATTTTTGGTAAAAAAATAGTCGTCAGCCACATACTCATCATATTGCAACTTTTTGGCCCATCATGATCCTGCACATACCCATTTCCAGTTAGCTTAAATGTTTTGCATCGATTACAACATTTGAGAATTGATAAATGAAAATTTCATATAAAATGGTCTCCTATGTATATGTTCACAAATTAGCAATGAAATAGTCAAGGATTGTCCCATTGGTCTCCAAGTTGTTTGGTTGGATGTGTGTTTGTGTTGTTTCTTCAATTCAAGTAATTGATTAAAATGATTTAATGTGATCACTAGTTTATGAGTAAATTCATAGGATCTTTAAATATTTTTTGTATGGAAATTTGAGTTTTGCAATGTAGATCTTTAATATCAAATGCTTTAGTTATTTTCATTACAATATGTTGTGAATTTGACTCTAGCACCCTAGGATAACACACTAATTCTGTACATCTAGAAATTCCAAAACTTATCGTGTTAGCTGGATCATGTCAAAGAACCATTCATTTAATTAAATTTACCTTCAATACAATGATGGTTTTATGGGTTTCATTCTAATTTCCCATTCTCAGCTCCAAGTCGTAATGCTGTGAAGGATTTTCTGATTCTTCACAACTTATCACTTGTAGAGTCATTGATATGAGAATGTATCTGCTCTATATGCAATGTACATGGGAATCTTTTGAAGGAATATTGTGAGTGCATTGTGGGATCACCCTCCTGGGTTTTGTAGAGCCCGAAGTGTAGGAGGAAAGCTTAATTTCCTTCTCTCATGATTGGCCCAACCTCTTTTAGGTTACTAATCATTAGAATTGGAGAATCCATAGGTTTCCTTGAAGTTTTGGTTGGTATTTAAAAGAGCCAACAGAATGGAAACTTTGTTGGGGAACTTTCTTAAATTTTAGTGTCTCTATTGTAGATCTAGTACAGTCAAAGCCAGGTGTTTTATTATTCTTTGTTGGAAGAAGTATTGGTTCATCCTTTAGAATCACATAAGTCAAATTTTGTTGATGCATCAAATTTTGGTCAATTCTATCACATTGTGTCAGGTTATGTTTAAAATTTTCTCTGAGGTCACCAATAATAAGTCAAGATATAGTCAAATTCTATTTCCCAGCATCCTGGGTGGAAACTCTAAAGTTTCTCATACCAGTATAACAATAGCATCTCGAAAAGATCCTGACGAGAAGAAAATTGATAGTTTAGTTGGCACTCTGAGGAAAACCAGGAGTTAGACAAAGAAGAATTCAAAACAGAAGGTGGAGTCTAAGCCTGCCAAGGACAAAAAACCTCTGTGGAACAAGAAAGCTACTAAATCTGGTAAGTCCCTCGAATCCCTTGTTGGAGCTTCTCCCACTTTTAACAGTGAAGTAAATATTATAAATACTACTGATAATTTAAATAAGGGTGGGGTAATCGAGGGGGGCCAAGGTAGTTTCCTAGTTGAACAAGTATTTGATAATGAACTCAACATTTCTAGAGAAGAGGACAAATGGGAATTTTGGGGTAAGAGTAAAGCACTCCCAGAAACACCAACACCTGGGGTGGGGTTTGTTTTTCATGGGGGAAACTTTAATCCAAGGGGAGAAACCCTTAATCTTCCATCACTTACTTTCCTTGAAGAGGATCCAGTTGATCAAACTTTTCATACCCCATCCCCAAGTGAATATGGAGATTTCCTCAAGAATGAGGAACATATAGACAAGGACATGCAAGCCTTAGAAGAAGAGGAAAATTGGCTTGTGGAATAAGAAGAAAAGAAGAGATTACAAGCCTTGAAGGAAAAGGAGGATAGGATTAGAGCTAAGTAGCTTGAAAGGGATTCCAAAAGAGAAAGAGTTGACAAGATGAGAGAAGACACTACCAAATACAAAGTTGAAGAAAAAGCTACTAAGGAAAAGGCTGCTAAAATAACAACAATCCAAATCCCTCCTGAAGTCCCAAAAGTGACAATTCCAATGGGAACTTCTGCTGCTAACACATATACATCAACCATTACTACCACCAAAACCTCTAATCCTCCAAAGAAAACATCCTTCATTGATCATGGGAAAGGGCATATGGATCATTCCCAGAAGAATACTTTCAATGCATTCGACACCAATGCCAACATAAATACCCATACCTCAGTTGCCAAAATCCTTGTTAATAATCCCAAAGTTGATCCTGATCCATCCATGGCACCTCCAACTCTCGCACTCATGAAATTACAATTGGTAAATGAAGAATTGCAAGAAGATTTAAAGAAGGTTGAGATAGAAGTGGCCAATGCAGAAATGGCCAGAAATATTTCCTTCCTCAAAATGTCAATACCAATTCCAGAGGCTTCAAGATTTGGGAAAAGTGATAGTGGATCTCATGAGAACAAATTTGGGGGACATACTCCTAGTGGAGGAGGTGGCGGTAACAAAGGTGGTGGAGGTGGTGGTAATAAAGGCAGTAACTCTTACTCTGAGGATGAAGAGGAAGATAAAAAGAAGAATGATGGAAATAAGGGAAATGGGAAAGCTAAGAATGCAGATCAAGGGGACAACAAGAAAAATGATGAGTAAAGAGATACTCATAGGGATAGGCATCCTAGGGGGGCACCCCAAAATGATCGGTATAGACAATTATGTTTTGACAATATTCCTGGTTATCCAAAAAATGTCCCGGATAATGTCGAGAAACATCTCCCTAAATTTACTAGTAATAGTGATTTTAGTGGGGAAGATCACTTGAAATCCTTCCAGAGTTTTGTGGAAGATTTTGAATTATGGGATGATGACGTAGCAATGAAATACTTCATGCAATCCTTGACCGAAGATGCAAGGGATTGGTATAGGGGGCCACCTAATGCAAGCATTGATTCAAGGGATTCTTTCTATAGAGTGTTCAAAGAGCAGTATGGGGATCACATTGATCACAGGTTCAGATTGAATGATTTGAACAATATCACTAAGGGATATAATGAATTAGTCACTGAATTTAACACAATATTTTAGAAATGTATGAATAGGATACCTGCTTATCTACAGCCTAATCCTAATGCATGTTTGGTGACATATTGTAATGCCTACGACTCTAATATGTGTTATTTGCTTAGAGACAAGAATCCACAATCCCTGAGGGAAGCCTATAAGATGGTTGTGAACAATAAAAAATAATAGAAAGGCTTCTAGTAAAGTTGGAAGAAGAGAAGACCCTAAGCCTTCAAAGAATTCAAAAGCTCAAAATGAGAAAGCAGTTAAAGTTGTGGCTCCAAATGAAAAGTTGGATCAGGTTCTCAATTTGTTACAGAAATAGGAAATGAGTGACAAACCCCATTTCCAAAGAAATGACAGACCTCCAAGGCTTCAAGATTATCCCTATCATACCAATTGGCATAATGGAAATCCAATTAAAAATAATCAGAAGAACCTTCAGACTACACCTGATCCTTTGCATAAAAACACCACAAATGTTGTTGAGGACTGGTCGTGTTGTGTAGTGTGTGAAATTCCCCATTCATCACAGTAGTGCACAGTTGCAAGATCATTTGAAGAAACTCAAGATGATCAAGGGGAATCTGATTCTTCCCCTAATTCAGATGAGATGACAAATGTATTCATGAATAGGTCATACTTGGAATTTGGTGATTATTCTTCTAGCGATGATGCTAATACCAATGATGTAGATGTGCAAAGACATGCAGCAGGTTTACATCATCAGCAGGTCTTTTTAGATGAAGAAAGAGAAGATGAATATACTTCTTACACTCTCAAATACGATAAAATCTCTTTGAGAAGACCTTCCAGTGAGGAGATCGAGAAATACACAATTGCATTGGCTGCTAGGGCTCAAGCAAGAAGTGATCTCCATCTGAGGAACAAGGTGGTGAGTGGCAACAAAGGTAATCCAGGAGGCATATTCATTAAAGAGAAAAATGCAGAGGGTAAAGTGACTAAGCCATGAAACAAGAAGGAAGAAATCAAACCCAAAGAAGCTAAAGAGGTGAGGATTTGGGCCAAGAAAGGTAGAAAAGAAAAGGCTACTATTGAAGCTACACACTAGGACTCGAAAACCAAAGATTCGAATCCTACCAATGAAAAAATTGGCAAGCAAGCTAATAAGGTAGTCCCTCAGAACATAGTACTTCCTGAACTGCCAAGTTATACTCCTATTGACATGTTTTAGGTTTTGTCTCAAGTCCAAATCACAGTCCCATTTCTAGAAATGATGAGGATTGATGAGCATAAGAACAAGACGGTGGCTTTTATTAATATCATTGTTGGGGGTAGTAGAGATAAAGTGGAAGCCACTATACCTGAAGCAAGTAGGATTCAAGAGAAAGATATTGAGGTAGAGGTCATAGTTAATGAAAACCCTAAGATTTATTTGGGAAATACTATCACAACAAATCCCAGTCTAGTCAACCCTTTCTTTTTGAGCTTGATTATTGATGGATAAATACTCAGGAATTTTATGATAGACTCAGGTGCTTCAAATAATTTCATGCTTGTCAGGATAATGGAGGAGATGGGCTTGAAGGTTGATAGCACATACGAAAAGTGCTATGCTATAGATTCTAGAGAGGTCCCTATTATTGGTGTAATCTATAAAGTCCCATACATATTGGTTACATTCCCTAAAAAGGAGTTGGTCATGAGCGTTATAGTGGTAGACATCCCACCAACTTATGGGATGTTATTGTCAAGGAAATGGTGTGCTTCCATGGGAGGAAGCATGTAGCGTGATCTGTCATTTGCAACCTTCTTGATTGATCAAAAGGATGTCAAAATTGCTAGAGAGTCAAGATTTTGACATATGATTGAGCATGTGGAAGAGCTAGAGGAACCCTCAATAATCAACTTTGTAGATACTGGAAGAGATACCTTTCATGTGGAAGAGCAAAGGCAAGAAGGAGAGGTTACACCTACACCAATTCCGAAAGAGGTTTTGTTAACACCACTGGAAGATTCTTTGTGGACTATGTATTTTGATGGAGCCTGCTCCAAGGAGGGTTCAAGCGCAGGGGTTATTCTTACTTCTCCCTAAGGTAAGACTTTCAAATATTGCTTTTTTCTATAGTTTGCATGTACCAATAATGTCATTGAATACGAGGCCTTGTTACTTGGTTTTAAGTTAGCCTCTAAACATGGAATAAAATTTCTAAAAGTGTTTGGGGATTCTAAGCTAGTAGTATCCCAAGTCAAGTCTAGGTTTGTCACTAAAGACAAGAGGTTGAGATATTATAGGAATGAGGTTTGGGATAAAATCGAAGCATTTGATGCCTTTGGAATAGATTGGATAAAGAGGGGACAAAATGTCAGAGCAAATTTATTGGCTAATATTGCAGTCAAGCTGGATGATGTGACTTTTGATGGAATCTCAAGAATAGAGGTACATACATGACCTGTAGTACCCGATAACATTTGCAATTGGAAATTGTTCGCTAATGATGATGACATCTTAAGATTTTTACATTATGTTGACAAATATGACAGTCAGGAGATTGACTTTAGTTCATATGTGGTGGAAGCTGCTGGAAAGGAGATGTTTGGGAATGAGATAATTCAATTGAAAAAAAAAAAAGCCTCCCAAGGGATTGGTGGCATTAGAAAGGGTCTTCGATGGGCTAGATAGATCAAATACCAAGCAAGCATCTACACATAAAGAGGACCTAGAGGAGATAAATCTAGGAACATAAAATGCTCCTAAAAAGGTGTATATAGGTAAGAAAATGAAGCCCCATGTGAGAACTATGTTAATTGCTTTACTAAGGAAATAAATACATGTATTCACATGGTCCTATGATGATCTTAAGGCCTATAGGGAAGATTTGTTCCAACACGAAATCCCACTAAAACCTAACACAAAACCTTTCAAGTAGAAACAAAGACCTATCAATCATACCTTGAGGCCCAAAATGCAAGAGGAGCTTGCTAAGCTTAGTGATGTAGGAATTATTAAACCCCTAAGGCATTCCTCTTGGGTATCTAACTTGGTTCTAGTTAGAAAAAAGAAAGGAGACCTAAGATTGTGTGTGGATTTTAGGAACCTTGATGGTGCATCCTTGAAAGATAATTACCCTTTACCTAATATGGAAGCGATGTTACAAAAGGTGATAGGATGTGAGTTACTTTCTATGATGGATGAATTCTTAGGTTATAATTGTTGATGGTGTTTTTTGCACAACAACAACTCAGACAAGATACAAGTATCCTATCTCTCTTGAAAGGTGAATCTCTATCAGCAAGCCTCAAGAGATAACCCCAAGGTCTCTAATGTCAGGTCTTGACAATGCATAAACAACTCAGTGATAATATGAAAATGCTAGTAATTGCAAGGGGCCTTACAAATGAACAATGTTGGAAGCGTATTTTCATCAGATGCAACAATATGGTGATGCTTTCAATCCTAAAACTAACCCAGATTCAAAATAAATAGCAAAAGAGATAAAGGTTTTAGAGAGATTCAACTCTAAACTAACTCCTAAGATCAATCACAATAATGATGAATGCTGCAAATGGACAGATCTCCAATAAGACCAATCTCTGCTTGATCAAGGACAAGCCCACAACTCTACATAAATGGTGCAATCTTCTAAGGAAACTAAAGATTTTCAAACTATGAATATTCATCCACATACCCAATAACTGGCGCAATGTAAACAAGCATCCACAGTTGAACTTAGCACAAAATAAGGCCCAAACAACAAATTACAATCAACAAATTGCTAAAAGTATGGACCAAAGATCAATTAACATTATTAACATTTTACCATTATTGCAAAAGAACTAAAATCTAACATCTAACACTGAGAATCGAGAACAAGAAACCATAAACTATCAAAGTGTAACACAAAGCTTGCCAAATCAACAATCCAATTGCATTAATTTCTCCAGCATTACATAACAATTTTTAGTCTCTCCTCTCTCCTACAACTACTGACTTCTCTAACTTAGCCAGTTCTAACTTTTACAGCCTCTAATCAGCTATTCTATCCCCTCAATCTAACCCCTTTTACAAATGAGAAGGCACTGGCCTTCTATAGAAAATGACATTTTGAATCAATGGTTAGGATTTAATTCATCCAATGGCTGCAATTGCACTTCTAGAAGCATCAAGTTGTTACATTTAATTTGGGAGCTCATGGTACATCATCATCCAATTGCATAAAACAGTTACATCATGGAACAACAAAAAAACAATATTATGACAACTTGTCATTAATGAAAATTCTGATTGGATGATGAAATCAGCTTCACATGTCTTCCAGAAACTCCTTCTAGCTGTAGACAGTTTGGGCACAGATTCTTATGCAAGCCCCACTTTTAAAATTTGAATTGAACTCTTCCATATTTCCCTTTTGGCATGAATCCATATGAAAGTTCCCCTTTTAATATTTATTTAATCCTAAAAAACAGATATCATTAGTAGCTCACATGTTAAAAATCCAATCCAAATTAAACTTGAATAAAATTTTGGCCTTTTTTAAAAAACTTACATTTTTTATGGAGACTTTCCATTTTGGGAAAAAAAATTATTTTCGGGAACATTTTAAAATTTCAAGAAAAAAATTCCATTTTGGAAAAAATTGCATTTCAGGAAAAAATTCCATTTGGAAAAAAATCATTTTGGAAAAAAATTCCATTTTGGAAAATTTCAAGTTTTGGGGTCTTGGAATTTTCTAAAATTGAAATTTGGGGATTTTGAGGGGGTCATGGAAATTTTGGGATTTTCCATTAGGGGTCCGGAAATCCCCGAATTCCCTATAAGGTCAAAATCCCCTAAACTCCATAACTTTTTTTCTAGAAGGAATTTTCAAAAAGTTCAAAAAGCAACCTAGCCTAATTTTTCGTCCTCTATCCATGGGTGCAAAAAAATTACATATAACGTTGAAAATTCACTTCAAAATATCCATTTTCAAATTCCAAGACATGTGAATTTCTCCTAGAGCATCAAAATATTATCCTCATCAAACCTAGTATAGACTTAATCCCAAAATAACCTCCCAAGAAGAGCAAAGCCAAAATTTGATCAAGCCAAGAGGTAGAGATGCAAAAGAAAAAAGAGGTTCCCCACCTCCAGTGGGGCATGTGTACAAAAATTGCACAACAATAACCAGGCTATGGTAAGGAAATCAGAGCAGTATAAAATAACATTTACCACACCATGGGGGACCTACATTTATGAGAGGATGTCTTTCAGCCTAATTAATGTTGGAGCCACTTTTCAAAGGGCCATGGATGTGGCCTTTTCCAATTTCATATATTTGTTTCTTGCTATTTACCAAGATGACCTTATTACACACAGTAAAAAAGAGGACCATTGTTCACATCTTGAGAAGATTTTCATTAGAGCTCTAGAATATGGTATTTTGTTGAACCCCAAGAAATGTGCTTTTGGAGTCAAAAAAGGTAAGTTGTTAGGCCACATTGTCTCAAAAGATGGCATCAGGATTGACCCTGAAAGAGTAGCAACCATAGATAAAATTACAGCACCAAAGAATGTTAAAGGGATTCAATCTTTCTTTGGACAAATAAACTTTCTGAGAAGGTTTGTGACTAACTTTGTAAAGATAGTTAGGCCTATTTTGAAGATGCTCAAGAAAGGAGAGAAAGTGGTGTGGGTAGAAGAGCCCCTTAAGGCTTTTCAGGCTATCATGGATGCCATTAAAGTTGCACCTATTTTGAAGACTCCAAACTATTCCAAACTGTACCAATTGTTTACATTTTCCTCCTTCCATATTGTGGTTGGAGTGTTGTTACAAAAAAATGATGAAGTTTTTGAACAACTAATTTCCTTTTTCAATAAATCTTTGCAAGTAGTTGAACTCAAGTATGATGCTACTGAGAAGCAAGCTTATTCCTTAGTGAAGGCTATTAAAAATTTTAGGACATATTTGACTAGGGCTACAGTTGTGGCCTATGTCCCAATGGTTGCAGTAAAAGACATCTTCACCCAACAAGAAACTATAGGTAGGAGATGCAAATGGATTAACCAAATCCAAGAATTCAACATAGATGTCCAAATTACGAAATTGGTACGAGGCCAAGGTTTAGCCAAACTCATGGCTGAAACTAATCTAGAGGCAAACCAAATTAATGGAGATGAACTAGAAAATGTGGCTCTTATTTGTGATATGCAAGCATGTGGTTGGTACAAAAGGATAGTTGAATGCTTGCAGACCATGAAATGTCTTGATGGTATGCCTAACAATGAGAAGAGAACTCTAAAGTTATAGGAAATTAGCTATATTATCATTGACGGTGAATTGTGGTGGAGAAGTCCAAATGGTGTACTTCTCATATGTGTGGATGGAAACCAAGTGAAAGATCTCCTGATTGAGATGCATAAAGGTGCTTGTGGGGGGCATTACATGGAAAGGACTACTACCCATAAGATATTAAGAGCAAGCTTCTAGTGGCCGAATTTTTTCAAGGATGCACACAGATATGTGAAGAAATATGATGCATGCCAAAGGTTTAATGGTAAGTTAAAATTCTCAAGAACCTTACCCCTCAAGCCAGTGTCAACACACACCCCTTTTAGGTAGTGGGGTATCGACTTTATGGGGGAGATGTCTATAAAATCCAGTGGAGGACATGCTTGGATCTTGGTAGCAACCGATTATTTCACAAAGTGGGTTGAGGCCATTCCCACCAAGAAGGAAACTAGTAAAGTTGTCATTGATTTTTTGATGAAAAATATTTTAAGCAGGTTTGGTGTCCCTGAAAGAATTGTGTCTAACAACGCTATGTGTTTTAGGTCTGAGGAATTCCTTGACTTTTGCAACCTACATGGCATAAATGTATCTTACTCGTCCCCATACCATCCCCAAGGGAATGGACATGCTAAGTCCAATAACAAGAGCCTCATGAAGAATATTAAGCGGGTGATCGAGAAAAATAATAAGGCTTGGGACTCAAAGTTGCAACTTTCCTTATGGGATGATAGGACAATTATGAAGAAAGTCATTGGATAGTCCCCTTTTAACTTGGTGTATGGAGTTGAAGCTAGAATACCACATAGCAATTTGATCAAAATGTACAAGTTTGTATAAGAGTATGATAGTGATATTTGTGACAAGATGCAATAGAGAATGAATGAGCTAGTTGAACTTGATGAAACATGGAGAGAAGCCCATAAAATAAATGAGAAGTTGCAGTTGCAAGTGAAACACCTGTATGAAAAAAGAGTTGTTGAAAGAAAGTTTGAGGTTGGAAGTATGGTTCTAAAGTGGAACACTAGGATGGAAGACAAAGGTAAACACGCGAAGTTTGATCCCTTGTGGCTAGATCCCTATGTAATTGTTGACTTACATGGCAAAGATTCATATTTCCTAAAATCTTTGACAAGTGAGGTTCTCGAATTTCCAATACATGGATAGTTTCTGAAACCCTATTTCTCATGAAATAGGCTCTAGTCCATGTACAATGTATAGTCCTATAATTTTTTGTAAATTCATTTGGTCTGTTTCCCTTTCTGTTGCGTCTACTTGTCTAGTCCGAACAAGCTCCTGGTCCTTTTGATCCTTGTATGCTTGGTTTGCTCAATCGGAGATCTAGGATCTTTTTATGCCTACGAGGGGCATACATCCCCAGTCGGAGCCACTGGTGGAACCCATACAATTTTTCATGGTTATGTCACTAGTCACTGTTATCTTTGCATTATGGTTTTGGGTTTAAGGAATTTATGTGCCTTGTTACCCTTGATTTTCCTTTAGTTATATTCTTGTGTTGACCAGATGAACTAGTTTACTCATCACTTATGTACACTTTCGTGTTTGTTGTTTTCGTTGTTTAACTAGCCCCAATCCCCTAACTATTGTCAAGCCCAATATCATCTAAGATTGTTCCTCATTGTTTGTCCTCCTATCATGGGTTGCTACGTGAAATTTTTCTTTGGACCCATGATGAGTGATGTGGTGTCTATCTTTCAGTCTTGTTTCATCACCCATTATGTCTTCTATTGTTATTTTGAGAGGATAATCGACGATGAGCGATGCAGTTAAGGTTCTAACCCATCACTGGCCCTTGTACTATTTCCGGTTACAATATTATTTTTTAAGAACCTGTGACCACCAATGGGCGAAGTATTTTCCCATCACGCGGCTTTGTTCCATTGCAAGTTGGGGTTGATTTATGCACCCGAGACAAGAGATGAGCGATGCAATTTAAGTCTTTGGTCAAGATCTTCACACTCTTGATCAAGGGATGATATCTCATTGCTGGCCTTCAAGCCATTGCGTGAAAAGATCCCAACGGAGGAAGGAAACACGCAAGGAGCAATACTCATGAAAGATGAAGAATTACGCGTGGCATGTTCCGTGTTCATCGAGTACACATCAAATCGCCAGTAGGACTCGAGGATAATAGGAAGCAATATGAGCCATCATATAATTTTTTCATCTAAATGCATTGATGGATTGAATTCAAACAAGAACGACCAATCTGAGTTGTAGTCATTCACTTGTGCAAGCATTTGTGTGTCATTAATGGTATATGTACTCAGCCAATTCACACTCCCATTTTAGTTAAATTCCTAAGGAGCCAAAGCAGTATTCAGAGTAACCAGAGTTGAGGTGGAAGGAGTTGCATGAAGTTGGTTCCCAGGTAAGTTTCCATAAACCTCATTTATTTTCTTTCTCTGTAAAACTTGTGTGTCGAACCAAAGAATGTCAGAATTAGCTCTAGGAATTAGCTTATTTTAAAACTTAGAAGAACCCTGAAAAGGATAAAATGAGTCAACTTGGCGAGTCATCTTCGTCGAAACCTATACCCAAGAAGAAAAATTAGAAGTTTCCCATGACCCTCCTCAGACGTCTGAAACCATTGAGAAGAAAATAAGTCATCCAAAGGATTACACTCGCTTCATGGATAAATTCCAATCACCAGATGTAAAGGCAAGTGGTAAGAAGGCTACAGGGGGAGGTATCTTAACCACCAATTTCAAAGACCTTGCAGAGGTAATTGGTGATATTATTGTGTCAGAGATTGGGTGGGAATTGTTCTTATATGCATTTACAAGAAGAGGTGCTACTAATCCTGGTAAAAATGTCTGGTGCCATGATTTAGGGAAGGTGGTTGTCCCTAATGTTTTTGTTGAGGCAGATTTGATGCTACATTTAATAGATAGATATGATGATGTAAACATGGTGATTACAGATATTGTGGGTAGAGGTATGTTGGACATAAAGGAAAGTAAAATTGTAGAAATTTTCAGAATTAGACCTGATGTCAATGAAAAGATTAATTTTGAGAAATTGCAACATGAGTATGCCAAACATAAGGTAGCGCTCCGGGAAGGTGAAATACCAAGACATAGGTGTGAGAAGGGAACCTCGTTTGCACTCAAAGAAGTTGAACCATTGGATTGTGAAGAATTTGCAAAATACTTTAGATACAAATATTATATGTTGTGTCAGGTACTTGGAGTAAAATGTGATGGAAGGATACCCTCACCTCTACTATTCATAATTTTAGACATTCAACATAGAAAAAAGCACACCTGGTTTGACTATGCTAACCAAGTTGCAGAGCAACTACACTATGATTTGGTAAAGTTGAAGGAAAGGAGAAAACCACGGGCATTTAGGCACTATTCATTGTTGATGCATATGATCTTATATCAAGGATAAGAATTTTTTGGCAAGGTCATGAGCTTAAGGCAAGTGGACAAAGAGAGTCATAGATTACCTATCCAAATGTGGATGCACATTTGGGATCTATATTGCTCAAACTCAAACTATCCTAGATTTTGTAATGTCATAAAACATACCATTTTGGCACAAATGGGTGTTACACCTACTGAAAGGATTTCCAAAACAATTCAAGCACTGCTAAGGCCAAAGGAATTTGGCAATGACCCAGATTATGAATGTAATTGGGGAGACTGGTATTTATTTAATGATTGCATGGTCATTAGGTGTTATGGAACTCCTCTCACACCACATTTGTTACCCAAGTTTGTCTCTAATAGGTTGGCCTTCATTGAGATAATGTGGTAGATGGACTGCTCTGATGCTGGAAACTTTAGGTTGTTCTAAAAAGCCTCTATCATTGCATCCAATTTCTCTTTTGATCATTTTGTTGTATCAACAAAGGAAGCATATGAGGTATTTGGTATAATGGTTAGTAACCTGAGAATGAATGTAAGCTATGCTAGAAAGTCTGACCTACACGGGCACATTAATAGAGAAAAGATAAAGAGGACAATCTCAAGATATGGGCCTCATGAGCTTTACTTCAGAGAAGATGTAATAAGGAACTTGGTAACACCTACTACTATCCGGGATAGGGAAAATATTTGGATAAAGACTGTTGAGGTTGAATACAGTGCTTCTCATCAGAACTCTTACTATCAAAGCCCTTACAAATATATCACTAACAAATATAAGAGGATGGAATTAGTTCTTAGTGATTTCATGGATGAAACCTTTTGGAAAAGGTGGAACAAGCTAAGTAGTTAGCTCAAGCAGCTCTACAGGAGCATTTGATAAAAGGAGGTAGCCAACCAAAGGAGCTCACTGCACCAGAAGAGCAGCAACAAATGGATATAGGAGACACTCTTATAATGGAGTTTCCTACTTAGAATGCTAATGAAGCACAAGGTGCTGAGGGAAATGTGCCACAACCACCTACTGAATCTGCCCCTGTTGAACATGGAACAAAATATGAATTCTCACACCTTTTTTCCGAATGGATGATGACATGGAATTCTCAAAGTATTAGGTTACAGGCTCCATCAACTTTTGTAAGTTTTATCCTTTTTTGTTTCCCCCAATTTTCTTCAAAGTGTAAATATAACTGCTTGGGGGTCGAGTTGAAATGAAATATACTTGAAATGTTGGATGAAATGAAATGTAATTTTCCAATATATCGATGCATGTTTTCTCCCTTGATAATATAAAAGGGATTTCAAGGCTATTGTGTAGGGGTCTTTGAAATTTTGGTTGATCTCAAATATTCATAGTGAAGTTTTATCAATACAAACATATAATGGATATAGAGTTACTTGTTGAGTCTTAGGATACAAGTCAGTATTTCCATTTAGCTTAAATTTTTTGCATCGATTACAACATTTGAGAATTGATAAATGAAAATTTCATACAAATGGTCTCCTATGTATATGTTCACAAATTAGCAATGAAATAGTCAAGGATTGTCTCATTGGTCTCCAAGTTGTTTGGTTGGATGTGTGTTTATGTTGTTGCTTCAATTCAAGTAATTGATTAAAATGCTTTAACGCGATCACTGGTTTATGAGTAAATTCATAGGATCTTTAAGTATGTTTTGTATGGAAATATGAGTTTTGTAATGTAGATCTTTAATAGTGAATGCTTTAGTTATTTGCATTACAGTACGCTATGAATTCGACTCTGCCACCCTAGGATAATACACTGATTCTATACATCTAGTAATTCCAAAACTTATCAGGTTAGCTGGATCATGTCAAAGAACCATTCATTTAATTAAATTTACCTTCAATACAATGATGGTTTTATGGGTTTCATTCTAATTGCCCATTCTCAGCTCCAAGTTGTAATGTTGTGAAGGATTTTTTGATTCTTTACAACTTATCACTTGTAGAGTCATTGATATGAGAATGTATTTTCTCTATATGCAATGTACATGGGAATATTTTGAAGGAATATTGTGAGTGTATTATGGGATCACCCTCCTGGGTTTTGTAGAGCCCGAAGTGTAGGAGGAAAGCTTAATTTCTTTCTTTCATTCATTGGCCCAAACTCTTTTAGGTTACTAATCATTGGAATTGGAAAATCCATAGGTTTCCTTGAAGATTTGGTTCGTATTTAAAAGAGCCAACAACTTGTAAGGAAGCTAAGGTAGCAGAACAACTTCCTACATTAGTATTGAGAGGACGGTTATGAAAAAACTTTTCAGATCTAAATAATTAGAAAAATTTAAACAAAAATAAACATAAATAATATTCATACAACATAGTGATTTACATGGGGAAAACCCTTTCAAGAGAAAAACCCCACACTCCAAAAGCTTCCTAATATATTATTTAAAAATCAACAAGATTACAACATACCTATAGAGCAAGCTTTCTCATAAGAGTATCACCAGCCAAAGATTTAGCTCAATGTCTCAACAACTATAAGACTCTTCCACACAACCTCCATCTCATGCACCTAATATATAGGAGATACAATACATGAAACCGACAAACGATAGTACAAAACCATGAGCTAAAACCACCTAAAAAGTGGTGCCCATCCTTATATCCAATAATAGATGCCTTTGATGTGTCTAAAAGCACATGACCACATGTATCTAGACTGCTTTAAAATCCAAAACATTTTTACATCTCTTATTTTAGGAGACCCAACTTTCAAAGGCCATAAATTTTGATGTGTTCGATTGTTGAACCATTTGAACCGCCAAAAAGCTTGTGAAGTGCTCTATCAAGCTATAACTTGCTACATCAATTACGACCACTTTTAGGCCTAAAAAGGACCTCTAAGGACTTCAAAATGGACTTTGAAACATGAAAACTTTAATATCTTTAAATCTAGACATGATCTTGCGATGAAAATTTATGAGCATGCTTATTTAGCCAATCCAAAGCTTTGGAGATATTTTTGCATCAATTTATGCTCAAATGTAAACTTACTTTAAATAGTAACCTTATATAATTACAAGGTTGAGACACTATTTTCCTAAAAATATCCTGATAAGTAACAAATTCCCACAATGTGAAGGAAATGAGTGATATTATGGGGAAATGGGGCATATAAGGAAATTGTGAAAGTTTGGCAGTAGATAGCATATATTCCAAAGACCATCATATTTTTGTAATAGAGATTTATATGGAGACTTTGTGAGTATAAAGGGAGTAAGTAAATTATGTAGGGTTTATTACAAAGAATTTAAGCAGTTAAAGGATATATCTTAAATGGAACAAAAACTCTGCAAGGCACTAAAAATTATAGAGTTACATGGGTGTTGGAAACCTAATGGAGAACACATGAATGCTAAGGTATCCATGATCTTTTTTGAATGGAGTAAAATTTTTACAATACACTTCAAGGAATGGTGAGATTAGTTGACATGTGGGTTGGTATTTTGTGATCTATGTAAAACCTAACTTTGCTCACCATAAAAATTAGGGCTTAAATGAGCCCACCAACAAAAATAGGGACCTTAGTAAGTTCAACTATGAAATGGTTTCTCACTCTATTGTAAAATTAGAACTACACTCACAAGGTGACATAAGGTTATATGCCACGAACCCTAAATTACCAAAAACCTATCTATTTAGAGTGCTCACAAGTGAAGTTGCAATCCTTTAAAAGTGAAGGTGTAAGCCTATGGAAAAATATAACTTTATATTAGAAATTTTTCTTGTAATGCCCCACCATGAAACCCATAGAACAACAAATCAAATAGACATGAATTTTTGTTTTTTGAAAAACAAGATACAACACTTATGAAACATTAGTGAAATTAGGCACACTAGGTCAACACATGATGTACCATCACAATGTGATGTCACACAAGTAGACAAATAATACCAAACAACAACCCCTGACCTATTAGGAATGTTGATAACACAAACAAGATCAACCATGAAGGATTTCAATCTTCCCATGTCTTTATAGACTAGGTTCAAACCATCTCCCTTACACTAGGTTTGGAAACTGAGAAAATTTGGAAGAAAGAACACATAATGATGCAAAAGATACCAAAACGCCTTGATGAGAACACATAGGGACATGCTCAAAGCATTCTTAGACCCCTGAGACCATGAGGAACAACTTTCGTTTATAGAGTTTCCCAATATGAGGCCCCACCACACTTTCTACCAATAAAAAGGGTTGAAAGAGTCCCATCTTGGTACACTAGCACACAAAACTGGTGTCCTTTAGGGGTTCTTGAGTCCTATTTAGGAATTTGTGTCCTTGGCACACATTCCAAGCATTGGTGTCCATGTAGGGGAACTAGTGTCCTAGGTAGTGAGCTTCCTTGGACTAGGGAATGACCTCCTAGACCCCCCAAGCACTAAGGAACTACTTGAGTGTGTCTACAACACCCTAAGAACTTAGAAATTCCAAAACACAACTCTAGGTCAAACAAAGAGTTTGATTTCCCCGATTGTTAAACACCGTTGGAAAATGAAGAAGAAGGTAGGGATGACTGTAATCACCTCCCCAACACCCCTAACTCTTGACCTAAGAAAGAAAACATCTAAATAAAAAAGAAACACCACGTTTGAGATTTTATAAAACCTCACAAGAGGCTACCGAAGTGCCCTAAATGACACCAAACTTAAGGAACAAACTCCTAGGAGTAGGATGACTACACAACAGGTCCACAACACTATCAAAGACTACTCCAAGACACTTACATTAATTTTAAATCTAATTGAAAAGTTCCTACAATTATTTTAAGCCCAAATTGAAAGGTTCCTATGTTTATTTTAGTATTACATTGCATAATTATAAACATCCATGATGCAATCGTGCTTGGTTTGAACATCGAGTCACATAACTAAGAATAATACACTTTTCATTATCCATTATTTATATTCCATCTCAAAGAGAGGTCCAATACCACATTATTACAATTTACAACAAATAGAACTCAAATGTCCTTTACATATACAAATTACATGTATATAAATGGGAGTAACTAATTGCATAAGGTAAAATTTAGACTTGAAAGGGAAAGTTTAGATTTGGAGGTTGGGTTTCCACAAGCTTTAGACTTCTGCAAAAAATTAAATTTGACTTTATGAGCTATTGGGTGTGGGGAAAGTGAAGTGAACTAAACTTGAGACATTTCAATGTGCAGTTTATATGGGCATTGGTTTTTTGCGAACAAGGATCTTACGGGAAAATCAAAGTGAATTGGATCTTCAAATTTCAAAAGGTGTAGTTTGCTTGGAGGCCTTATTTTTGCAAGTAATGAATCTTGCAAGATTTTGACACTGGACCAAATGTGCAGATAGGGTTGCAGGAACTAGCTTATCGACTAGTTGGAGGTATAAAACTTGCAAACAATTATCTTCTTTGCCTTAGCAAATTTGAGGAAACTTTCTAAAGGACCAAGGCCTAATTTTGGATGCCTAACCCAATTGTATGAAATTGTAACACATAATCACCCAAATTTAACACCTTCTAAAAGTACACATGAATGTTTGAATCTTGAACTCAAACAAATCAACAATATCCATTCTACCAAATTTGGTGATGACTTGATCCCAACTTCATCCTTTTAAAATGTAAAACCTTTAGAATCAAGATTAATAACCTTTTTATAAATCAGTCAACTTCACAAAATACTAATAATCACTTCACTAAAAACCACATATTTAAAAACCATAAATTTTCCAACAAGTAAAGTGGTCAAAGGGTGGGAGAATGCGAACATCGGCATAAATCTTGAAAATAAAAAATAAAAAAATTTAGCCATTTCCAACGTGAGCAGGTGGCGTCATTCACATTCATTAGAATCTTCTACAATTAGCAAGATCCGCGGTGTGGGATGCATCGGTGTCTGTCTAAAAGTTTCTATGCCAACTATTTCTGCGCGAAACTCGGGGCCATTTACCAACAAATTCCTAACAAGACATTCTTTGGTGGATCCGTGAAACGATTTTTCTTATGGCTTTTAATTTTCCTGGTCTCTTCCTTGTATGTTTAGGCCGAAGTTAGCGCCCTGTTTTCCATGCGCAGGAGGAGAGGTGGAAGTTGAAGTCGGGATAGAAGGAAATAAAAATTTGGGCTCTGTTCACATCGGCGGGCCATGGAAGATGTGTTTTCAAAAAGAATGGTTGACTGATTCAGGGGTCTAGTGGGTTGTTAGGGGATTAATTGTATTCAAACACAAATGGGTCCCCTGTGGTCATGCCCTTCCCATTATCCTGTTGAGATTTGACTCAGAAGAATGTCTCTTTCCATGTGGAATTGAAACGCATTTCACAGGCTTATAATAATCCCAATTTGCATGATTTTGTTGACTCTTGGATTAGATTGCTGTTAAATGGAGATCATAGAGGCCTGTGAAGAAAGAATTAGCAGAGGAGCTCATCCCACTGGGGCTTGTAGGAAGAACCGTTTGTTTGCAATCATGGAGAAGTATTACTCTTATGATGGTGTTACTGTTCCTGTTGCTGCACAGTGGCAGAGAGCTAAGGAATTTTCCAAGAGTCCACAGGGGGTAGGAGTTTCATTCTGTGAGAAAATTGGGAAGACCTTCTCAGAGCCACAGCAGAAGAAGGAGGGGGAGAAGAATGGTTTGCCTCAAGAGAGAAAGAACAAGAAGGTGAGTTTTAGAGAAGAAAGAGAAGAGGAAAGGCAGAAGATGGATCTGCAGAAATTGGGTGGGGCAAGTCAGAAATTTTATTCAACTGATGGAAAAATTAGGGCAAGGCCTCCTAAAATTCTCCCATCTCCGATTTTTGAGGTGAATTTGGCAGCAATTGCAATTGAAATGAGAGTGAAAGTGAGAGCTGCAGACATGCCTCCAGTACAGCAGGAGCTTGCTTTCCGCTGTGGAAGAAAATGTTTAGATGGCCCTGACAAAATTGGCTTTAGACTGGTTGCATTGACGTTAAAGAAGGTACTTTCTTGCGCCTTCTGCTCTTATTCTGAATTTGTTGATAAGTTTCAAATGGTTAATGCATATGTACCTTAGATTCTATTCTCATTAATGGTTGTCAGCAATAATTTCTTTCTATGTAGAGCTGATTTTGACAAGCCATTTCTTTCAGTTTTGATCAATACAGAAAAAAATTAGACAGAACGTTCTGGACAATTGCCTTACATCTTGTATAAATAGAACTGTAGATATTTCTGTTAATTGTGGGCATGTTTCTAGTAATTAGCTGGACAGCTTTGTAATCTATCCATAAATTGAGGATTTCTTAATAGATCTGTATTTAGATGATGCTTTTGTAGAAGGGACCATCAAGGGCAACTTGTTTTGACTGACTTTATTAATAATTAATTGAAATTTAAAATGATGTTATATTTTAAATTTTAATTAATTAATAAATATAGTTAAATGTGTATCTAGTGTTGGATGGATAGACAATATGTTATCAAAGTATATTGTGGTATAAATAATTATTCTATGTTTTTGACTGTTATCTTCATGTTCTTAAGTGTTCTAAATTACGTGTGATTTATAAGGATTCGATTGTTTAAGATTTAGCAGTGATTCATAAGAACTTATATGGGCAAAACACTAGAATCATAGTATATCAGATAGTTATGATGTTTTGAATCCATTCCTGTAAATCAGATAGTGTACTTCATTCTTGTGAACGCCATCTATATAAACAATATACCATCCAATTATATTGTGGTATAAACAACCACTTCATGTTTTCGACTGCTATCTTCATGTTCTTTGTAATGTTTTTGAAGTGCATCAAATTATTTGTGATTTACACTTCAACAGCATAAAATTTAGCAGTGGTTTATAAGATTTTATTTTTCATTTTATTAGGTGAAGTTTATATGGGGAAAACATGAGAATCAATCATAGTATATTAGATAATTCTAGTATTCTAAATCTATTTTAGAAAATCATATAGCGAATTTCAGTTTTCTGAACATCATCTAGATTCAATGAGTACATAGTGGACCATTCATAATCATGAGAGATGTGTTGTTGTGAATTGCTACTCATAAATTATGAACGATTGAAGAAACTCAAAACAATACAATTGAATACCTATAAATCATCACATCATAGATCTTACATAACATATCCTTTTTAATGTGGACAGAATATGCTAATCTCAGATTCAAATTTGAAAAGAAAAACCAAATCAACAAATGTTTAATCAGAGCCCATCTTACTTGATGACTTATCGGTAGTTCCTGTAATAAAGTTATATAATGGGTGCTTTATAGTATGCTGCTGATCTACATAGAATCACTCTGTTTGATGGTGATCCTAAAAGAAAAGGACTGTGCAGTTTACTGAAACTTGCACCCTATGCTTTTTGAATGCAGGAATTTGATAAATGTTATGGTCCTGCTTGGCATTGCATTGTGGGAAGAAGCTTTGGATCGTTTGTCACACATTCACCAGGGGGCTTCTTATATTTTTCAATGGATAAAGTATCTGTTCTTCTTTTCAGAACTGCAGTTGAACCTATAGGCCAATAGTCCTCAGTAAAAAGCACTCCGGAATCTTGTTTTGTCATGGAGTACTCAAATTTTGACAGCTTTCAGACTTGTTCAACCATTTCATAATTATGTGTTGAAAAATCTGCTCGGAAATGTACTTAGTTTGTCAGAGTATTACGCCACAAGCATTGAACTTTAAAGTGAATTGGTCAAACCCCTACAAACTTGTGAAACAGTTGCAAGCAAGAATTGCCAGCAAGTATTTGGCATTTTTCTTGCTCTAAAGTAGGGAATTTTTCTATTTTAAAAGAGTGGATCCTGATTCCTGATTTCAGATCCTGTACATATTCGTTCTGTATACTACCTACTATTTTTAAATCTAGATAATATGTGTTCCCATTCCGCATTGATCGGTGACATGTGCCAATTGAAGCTGATTTCTATGTGATTTGTTTGGAATGCTTTTCTAAAAACATTTACTTGTGTGGGTTTTTACTGGATTTTTAAAAAAAAAATTTAATAATGGGGGATGATTTAGTGGTTGTGCATTTTAATATCATATTAATTTTTATTTTTTGAGATATTATAATATATAATTATTTTTTAAAAGATTTATAGTATTATATTATGTTTTGTTGGTATATCTATGTCTTATTATATAATTTATTATTATTTTTTAATCTAATGAATTCAGTTCATTCAATTATTATTGATAATGGTCAGTACTAATTTTTTTGAAGTCACATTAAGAGTTCTATTCTATTCAAAATAATGTTTTTTTTTTTTATGGAAACAATTAGACTACATAGATGGTGGCATCTTTGTCTTAATATAGTAGATTACAATAGTATGAGGTAGCACTTACCTAAACCAAAAAGTCATCCTTTCACTAAGCAACCACGTGTAGGGTGATCCCTTTCTCAAAGTCACCTAGTATCGAACTTGGTCCAAACACACCTCCGAGAGATTGAATCTTGGTAGATGATCTTTTAAGTATACAACTGTACTCAAAACTATTCCTGTCCCCTAATTTGAAAGCCTCTCAAATCTCTATAGCTGGAATAAAGACCCTACTTGAAATTGTGGGTCCCATTTTTGCTTGGTGCTGATCAATACGGAAATCAATAAATGAACAATGACCAAAGTTGATTTGGGCAAAGTAAGTAGTATCATACAAATTATTTTTAAAAAGATGACAAAGATAACATGGACAGCAAACTATTCACAATGATTATATAGAAATCATCATGACATTGATGGTGTACACAACTCTCTTATTTATAAGAATAGCTTTTAGTACTCTTCAAGAAAAAGTTAAAAATGAATCCAATTGTAAATAAATAAAAGAAATGAATACTTTTCACCAACATATTAATTGTACGCAATACTTTAAAAAAGAATCAAATTATTTATATTTCTTATATAATTTTTAACAATATACATAACTCTTTTATTTACCAAAACAACTTTTATCATTTAAAAAAAACTCAAAACAATAAATTCTAACATAAATCTTTTAGTCTTAAATAATAATCTTCATGCAACATGCTAAACACACATGATTTTTATATTATTTTTTTTTTTTTTTTAAATAAAATCTTTTCAATAAACTGAAGTAAATTCAAATCTAGATTTGAAAAACCAATTACCTACAGCGGTAAGATACAAACAAAACATCAAACGACATCCGCTTGCAAGAAATTAAGTCAAAATTTACATAAACTTATATGGGTTTTTACTGGATTTTTTAAATTGATTTAGTGGTTGTGCATTTTAATATCATATTAATATGTTTTTTGAGATATTATAATATATATATTTTAAAAAGATTTATAGTATTATATTATGTTTTGTTGGTATATCTATATTCTATTATATAATTTATTATTACTTTTTAATCTAATGAATTAATTTCATTCAGTTATTATTGATAATGGTCAATATCAAATTTTTTGAAGTCACATTAAGAGTACTATTCTATTCAAAATAATGATTTTTTTTTTTTTTGGAAATAACTAGAGTACATAGATGGTGGCATCTTTGTCTTAATATAGCAGATTACAATAGTATGAGGTAGCACTCATCTAAACCAAAAAGTCATCCTTTCACTAAGCAACCACGTGTAGGGCAATCCTTTTCTCAAAGGCACCTAGTACTGAACTTGGTCCGAACACACCTCCCATAGATTGAATCTTGGTAGATGATCTTTTAAGTATACAACTATACTCAAAACTATTCTTGTCCACTAATTTGAAAGCCTCTCAAATCTCTATAGCTGGAATAAAGACCCTACTTGAAATTGTGGGTCCCATTTTTACTTGGTGTTGATCTATACGGAAATCAATAAATGAACAATGGCCAAAGTTGATTTGGACAAAATAAGTAGTATCATACAAATTATTTTTACAAAGATGTCAAAGGCAACAAGCTATTCACAATTACTATATAGACATCATCATGACATTGATGGTGTACACAACTCTCTTATTTATAAGAATAGCTTTTGGTACTCTTCAAGAAAAAGTTTAAAATGAATTCAATTGTAAATAAATAAAAGAAATGAATACTTTTCACCAACATATTAATTGTACACAATACTTTTAAAAAGAAACAAATTATTCATACTTCTTATACAATTTTTAATAATATACATAACTCTTTTATTTACCAAAACAACTTTAATCATTTAAAAAAAACTCAAAACAATAAATTCTAACATAAATCTTTTTAATCTTAAATAATAATCTTCAAGCAACATGCTAAACACACATGATTTTTATATTATTTTATTTTTCTTAAAAATAATAATTCTTTTCAATAAACTGAAGTAAATTCAAATCTAGATTTGAAAAACCAATTACCTACAACGGTAAGATACAAACAAAACATCAAATGACATCCGCTTGCAAGAAATTAAGTCAAAATTTACATAAACTTATGTGGGTTTTTATTGGCTTTTTTAAATTGATTTAGTGGTTGTGCATTTTAATATCATATTAATATGTTTTTTTGAGATATTATAATATATAATTTTTTTAAAAAGATTTATAGTATTATATTATGTTTTGTTGGTATATCTATATTCTATTATATAATTTATTATTACTTTTTAATCTAATGAATTCATTTCATTTAGTTATTATTGATAATGGTCGATATTAAATTTTTTGAAGTCACATTAAGAGTACTATTCTATTCAAAATAATGATTTTATTTTTATTTGGAAACAACTAGACTACATAGATGGTGGCATCTTTGTCTTAATATAGCAGATTACAATAGTATGAGGTAGCACTCATCTGAACCAAAAAGTCCATCCTTTCACTAAGCAACCATGTGTAGGGCGGTCCTTTTCTCAAAGGAACCTAGTACCGAACTTGGTCCAAACACACCTCCCATAGATTGAACCTTGATAGATGATCTTTTAAGTATACAACTGTACTCAAAACTATTCTTGTCCACTAATTTGAAAGCCTCTCAAATCTCTATAGGGGAGAGGGCCTAGTAGTCGTGCACCCTAACTTCGCGCTTCTAATTATCCTATGTCGAAATTTCAAATCACTCCCAATTTTTTACAGCAGCTTACTTGGCAAGTTCTCTGCTTATAACTAAGGTTTCAGGGCCACATCATCAAATATGATGCCACATCAGCATGCGTTTTTGTCAAGGTGTGAAAAAAGGCCCCAAAAAATAGTGAGACCAATTCTCGTGCATTACATCATGAGTAGTTGAGCGCTGATGTGGTATCACATGATTGGTTGCTTTTTAGATCAAAAGCATACATTTTGTTTAATTATGGGTAGTCAAATCACAACTATTGAACACTATATAAATGACTATTGGGTATTATATGTACGATTGGGTGCACGACTATTGGACCCCCCACGACTATTGGGCCCTCTCCCCTAGCTGGAATAAAGACCATACTTGAAATTGTGGGTCCCATTTTTACTTGGTATTGATCTATACGGAAATCAATAAATGAACAATGACCAGAGTTGATTTGGACAAAATAAGTAGTATCATACAAATTATTTTTACAAAGATGACAAAGGCAACAAGCTATTCACAATTACTATAAAGACATCATCATGACATTGATGGAGTACACAACTCTCTTATTTATAAGAATAACTTTTGGTACTCTTCAAGGAAAAGTTAAAAATGAATTCAATTGTAAATAAATAAAAGAAATGAATACTTTTCACTAACAAATTAATTGTACACAATACTTCTAAAAAAGAAACAAATTATTCATACTTCTTATACAATTTTTAACAATATACATAACTCTTTTATTTACCAAAACAACTTTTATCATTTAAAAAAAAACTCAAAACAATAAATTCTAACATAAATCTTTTTAATCTTAAATAATAATCTTCATCCACCATGCTAAACACACATATTTTTTATATTATATTATTTTTCTTAAAAAGAATAATTATTTTCAATAAACCAAAGTAAATTCAAATCTAGATTTGAAAAACCAATTACCTACTACGGGTAAACGACATCCGCATGCAAGAAATCAAGTCAAAATTTGCGGCTTCCCTGCAATTCAAATATGACGAAATTCTTTTTAATAAAATTGCGGGCCTACTTATGAATCACCCGCTCCTTGTCTATTACAAAGAAATAATATATATTTTTAAAAATGGGTTGAATGGGATGGTGCGTTAAGGTTGTGCATATGGGTCAACTTCAGCAGGTTTTAAAACAAGTTATTTGAAAGATTAACTGATTAAAATATTATAATTTAAAATAATTAAGTATTTAATGTTTAAAGGTTAAAATTAACTGGTAGAATACAATCACTAGGTATGAAGTTCTAATATATGATAAAATCATATCATTTATAATGGGTTTTTAATCTATTAGTATTGTTGGTTTTGTTTTACTCTTCATATTGATGATTATTTGAGTCTTTTTTGATGAGGTGAAATAACTAACATATGGTATAGATAATTATCTTGTTCCATTAGCAAAACTCAACCATATTGTTGAACTTGGGAAAATGATGAAAACTAAGTGGAGGAGACCATTGTATACAACTATCAAATTTCGAGCAAGATTTGTTATGACCCTACCTTTAGTTGGGCTACACATAGAACTTCACTATAAGGCAGTGAGGTAGGTGAAACATAAACAATTGTGCAAGGCTTGTTGCCCTTGCAGACACTTGAAACGTGACCTGAACCTAACCACACTTGACTTTACCTATCCTAGTATTTAATTAAATAAATATTTATTATTTATTTAATTAACTTAACCTTTTTCCCTCATCCCAATATTTAATTAAATAAATAATTATTATTTATTTAATTAATTCCCAATTAATTAATTAATTTAGGCTAATTGATTCCCATTACCTTTTCCTCCATTATTTAATGTATTATTTATTTAATTAATTCTCAATTAATTAATTAATTTAGGCTAATTGATTCCCATTACCTTTTCCTCCATTATTTAATGTCACCCCACCATCAAACCTTGTCCACTCAATCCTAGCCCCTGAATCCATATACATGGATCAAAATATAAATTTCTCACTATGTGACAAGTGTCCTATCCTACCTTCCTACCCCTTGTTCTCACATGTGTGAGAATATCTCTCACACATGTGAAACCACCCTACCCTTTACACATGTCATAGACATGTCATTTTCTCTTACACATGTCATAGACATGTAACTTTCCTAAGGCACCCTGCCTCATAGACATGTCTTTTTCATGGTATTCCCTATGTGTGCTCACACATGTGTAAGTACACCTCCTTTCCTCTTGTGACACTTGTCACAAGGCTAAGCCTCCATCAGCTCACTCAATCTCAACCATCCATCTCATAGGAAAATCTTGATCCTCTATTTCATCCATCAAAAATCTATAAATTGAGGCATTTTCTCTCATTTTAATCAATCTACCTCTATCATACTCTTATGTTGCAAAAATCATGAGCATCCACATTTCATCAAGAGAAAATCTACAAGGTTAAGGGTGCAAACTTGAGCTCAATCCATGGAGTTGAAGATGATGAAGGTATAATCATATTTTGTGTTCATTTTCTTTATGTTTCATTTAATTATTTTTTCTAATCATCTTCCACATCTTCATTTTGGCACGTTCAGTGGGACACCTCATCCCTTTTCTAACATTTTGTGAAGTTTTTGTGAATTTTGGTGAAGCAAGTGTCATTTTTTAGGATCAAACTACATGAAGTGGTGCCTCTATTACACAAAAGTGCAACTCTGTGCATAAAGTTGTGCCTCTATAGTTGCCTCACAGAGCTGCACCTATGAGGTGGCACCTTGGTCGCAAAACTATGCCTTTATTTTTCTGACAATTTTTTATTGTTTTGACTTAGATTTAGGGTTTGTTTAACTTTTGAGGTCTTGTTTAGGAAGGTATCATCATTCTAACATTTTATTTTTGTAGGTGGAATCATCATTTGCTTGTTTAAATTAGGGATTTTAGGGTTTTGCTTCATCTTGAGATATTTTGAGGATATAATTTGACATATTTTGGTAAGATCTTCATGTTTTCAAGTATTTTGCAAGCTCATCTAGTCATTTCCTTAGTTGGGTTGGTGAAAAACTTCATTTTTTCTAATTCTCGGAAGCCAATTTTGGGTCTTGCATGTGAAATTGTGCCTTTGTTTCATATAGTGGTGCATTTGTTACATAGAAGTGGAGTTCTATGCATAAAGATGTGCCTCTATTTTAGATTGCATCTTTTAGGGTTTTTTGAGTTATTTTCTTCATCTAAGCTTCATTTTTGAGTTAATAAATGCATGGTGTAGTTGTTTCCTTAGTTGGGTTGGTGAAAAGCTTCATTTTTTAATTCCCAAAAGCCATTTTTGGATCCAATATGTGAAATTGTACCTCTATTTTACAAAGTGGCACCTTTTTTACACAGAAGCACAACTTTGTGCATAAGGTTTTTGAATCATATCTTTTTGCATATCAAAAAAAAAATTCCTTTAGGGGCTTCACCCCCGAACCCTTATCAGTAGGGGATCATGTCTGTCCCCCTACACCCCCTATCATTGGGTTGATTGTACTAACCCCCATTACAAAAAAGGGGTTCCAAAATTATATTGTTATCTTCATACTAAAAATCATTTTCTTTGATCATTTTATCATCTAATCCCTTGTGGTGCAGTTGTTTAATGCTTGTCAAAGGCAGAAATCATCAAACTACTATCATATTTCTTGCAAATTTGGTTGTCCAAGGCTCTTTCTTTTCCACTAATCTAGGAACATTCTATTTAATTAAGGTTAATGAACATTATTTGATGTGTCTTTGAGTAAGTGGTGTGTATGTTCTCCTCTCACACCTAGTGTGATCTTCACGATCAAAAAAATCACTTACTCTTTTCTTTTCTTTTCATTGTCATCCCAAGGGACCCAACATGTGTGTGCACTCCTCTTAGGGTATGCGCACCAAGTTGTGACACAAAAATGGCTCTTAAGCTGACACTTTTTTGTAAAATTGATAAATTTTGATGTTCATGAGAACATGAAGATAGTTACACTCAAAATTTGAAGATGCAACAAGAACAAGAGTTATAGTGCTCTGAATCTACTTCCTAAGCTACTATTTTTTTTTGAAAATAATGAAGATTAAGGGTTTGAAAAAGGGGGGCCACCAAAAGTGGTCATGCTTTTATCAAAAAAATAACATAGCATCTGTTCTGGTCTCCCTAAAAAGTTAATGTTTTTTTAGAATTTCAAAAATCACTACGGTGAGAAATTAGCTAACACCATGTAGTTTATCTTATTTTTTTGGATATTTTTTTAATGAATAAATAATATTTTACTAATTTTTGAAGTGGAAACACCCTAGAAAGCTAAAATTTGGGTGTGCTCCTCCTATTTTTTTTGAAAACTAACTGAAAATCATTTTTTTTCATTTTGTGTAGAATGTAGTCTAGTTTATAAAAATGTAATTTGTTTCAAAATTTCATGAATGAGTAAAAATCTATACCAAAATTAACACATGCTGGTTTTTGACAAAAATCATAGCACTAACAAGAGAAATTATAGATGAAAACCTTAACATAATCAAAACGTTAAAAAAATTATATGGTTATATAGGTAAGAGAGAGCCTAACATCATCATGGTTTTTTTATAAACTTGCATTGAAAGATGTGCAAACTTGATGGATAACATGATAAAAAATGTGCAAAATTTTGTTACACTTTCACAAATCACATCCTTGGTAAGAAATGGTTTCCCAACCCTTTGGGTTGGTATTTCCCAAAGAAATCAATTTGGCGAGCACCAAATTTGGTGCTTTCCAATTGAACATTTGCAACATTTGGCACTCGCTAAATTGATTACATTTGTAAATACTAAAGCCAACTTCACTTTCTCTTTGTCTCTCTCTTGTCCACTTTGATAAGGCTTAGAGTTTACATTTTATGATCGATGATGGATAGTTAAGGTTTTACCTTTCACTCCCACTCTACCTCCTTCCCTCTTAACCAATACTTACCCTCTTCTCTCTCAACCCTCTCTAGGTCTCTCTCACCCTCTCTACCTTGCCTTCCCTCCTTAACCCCATCTCCATCCTTTCCTCTCTACCTCTCTCTTCTTCTCTCTCCCTTTGTTACTATTTCTCATCCATGAATCTCCTTTCTCTCAATCACTACCTCTTCCTCCCACCCTCTCTCTCCCCATCTCCAAGTCTCTCCCTCCTTGTCTCATTACCCACCTCTCCCCCCTCTATCTCTCTCACCTCATTCCTCTCTCTCTCTCTCTCCCTCCCCTGTCAAGGTCATTACCTCTCTATCTCCTCCTCCCTATGTCTCACTCCCTCCATCTGTTCCTCTCCCTCCATCCCTTGTTACTCCTCTATCGATACTTCCCTTTCTCTCTCCCCCTCTTCTCTGTCTCCCCTCTCTAGGTCTCTCCCACTCTCTCTCCCTATCTCCCTCTCTACCTTGCCTCCCTACCTCTCTCTTCTTCTCTCTCCCTCTATTATTGTTTCTTTCCCATCTCTCTCCTTTCTCTCGATCACTACCTCTCCCTCCCACCCTCTCTCTTTCTCCATCTCTAGGTCTCTCCCTCCTTCCCTCTTTACCTCTCTACCTCTCCCTCCTTGTCTCATTACCCATTGTAGTGTAGGAAAAAGTATCCCTTTTTCACACTTAATTTGGGAATTAATATTAAACAAAATGAATTAAATTATGCCTTAATTTATTGTTGTAATATGTATTTTACATATTCACATTAAGTTTAGGGCCTTTCAAATAGAATAGACTTAATTGTGCCTTATTTGTGGTGTTGCAAAGTGTACCTTTACACTTTCACACTTATCTAGGGATTTATTAATTAATTGAGGTTAATTTTCCTTAATTTCCCCCTTTAATTCAAATCCAAGCCTAATTAATTGCATTTTCCAAAGAGGAAAACCTGACATTCACAAATGCCATAGCATAACACTTCTCATTGAGCAATGTCTCTGCTAGGTAAGTGACCTAGGACCCATTCCCATAACAAAATATAAGGTCATTTCACCTAGAAATTTTGATCTAAGATTTTCAATCAAGCTAAGAGTATTCAAGTGAGAATTTCAAGGCATTCAAGAGCATATTTAGTGAAGAGTTATTGGAGAAATCAATATCCCATTATCATGTTGAAGTCTTCTTGCATCATGCATGTTATCTGAGCTAATGTGTTGATGTAGTGTTCAAGATCCATTCAAGCATTCAAGGAATTGTTTCAAATCAAGTTTCAAGATCAAGATCCACATTCATTGAAGAAATTTCATGCTAATTGCAAATGTACATTCCAAGGTTCATACAAGGGTTTGGTGAGTTGTGACATTATTTTGTTCATTCACCATTCCTTCATGTTTCATTGTTTCATTACAAGAATTAATTACCAAAATGAGATTTGACCAAGGAAAACCCCCATTCACCAACAACAAAACATTTTTCTCTCTTGATTTGTGTTTACAGATTTTAGGTGGAAGATCTCTTGAAGAGAAAAATTGTAGAGTTGTCAAAGTTGCATTTGTTGTCATAATTCTTGCAATTTCATAGAAACTCACCTACAAGATTTATTTTTGGTTGTACGACTATGAAAATCGGGGATCTAGGAGTGTAGAAACAGAAGAAGAGAAACCATAAATTATTTTTGTAGAGCCCTAGCCAAGGCCCATTCGTCATAGGGTGAATGAGTCCTTAGTTAGCTTTGAAAAAGAACTTTTGGTGACTAGTACACATCATCTTCCCTCTCTTAGATCTACATTTTGATTTCTAGTTCCATTAGTTTTGAGCTTAATCTTCCAAATTCAAGTTTTAGGTTGCATTTTGGAGTTAGTTTGCTATTTTTAATCTTTCTCCCCAAAGTGTTGTTGAATCAAGATCCCCATCTTTGCAGAAAGGAAATTTGCAGATTCACACTTTGACTTGACTCACCTCAATGTTGTTAGTCCTTTCATGGTGTGGATCTCACTTCCTAATGAAATAGGGGAAGATAGGTCCATCATAACCCCATTTATCCCCTTCCATTCTTTGTTTCATTTTGGTGAACCCAACTTTTGATCTTGCATTCTTTTGATTTTGGAGTCCATTTTCACCCTAGATTTAGATATCACATTAATTTGCATTGCATTACATTAAATTGAATCTCATTTAGGGATGTTTAGCTTGCATTAACTTTGCATTTCATTTAGGGGTTTTAGGATGCATCTTTGCATTCTTTAAATCTGAAAAATACAAAAAAATTAGTCATTTTACAAATCATTTACATAGCATTACATCATCATTCACTTGTATTTGAAAATTGAAACAAAATTGCACATCAAATTAGGTCTCCTAGTTTGTCATTTTTTCATATTTTTCATTTGCATTCAACTTTAATTTCACAGAAAATTCAAACTAAACTTATTGTTTCTAATCAGAATTTTGAAACCACTAGAATCAACTTAGAAATCTATAAAAACATTTTAAAAAACCCTAACCTAGGACCCATTCACCCCTAGGAAAATGAGTACCTGATCAATGTCATTTCTTGATTTTTTGGGCATTAAAACATCAATTTATGCATTCCATATTATTGTCTTCAATTTTCTATTTCAGTTTATAGATTTTTTGTTAACTAAAATTGATCATATTTAGCTTAATTTGATAAATTGAGTGCATTGTGTGATTTCAAAATTGCATTTAAAATACATCATTTTTTAGATTTTTGTATAGAGTAATAAAAAAATTACCTTGTTTAGAATCTAATTTTTTTTATTGTAGTTCATTGCATTGCATTCTACCCTCTTTCCATTTTGGGTTTTCATTAAGTTTGTGAAACTTGTATGAGCTTTACAACTTGGTGCCCTATTAGCAATACTATTGTGAGACATACTTCGAGACTCATGTCATCCCGTGATACACCATTCATTGTGGATCTTGGGTTCTCCAACTCTTTCACTAATAGTGTTGATAATCAACCCTCTATGGATCATAGCTTTCATACCTCATTTCCAATGAATTCCTTACCTACAAACAATGTGCATGATGTTGAAACAATGATTGCTAATATCCCACAAGAAAACATAAGAAGGATGGATCAAGAAATAGAAAAGTTGCAAAACTTTGTGAATACTAAAAACATTGATAAAAATGCCATTCCTACTTTAGATAATGTGAGAAAAATGCTTGAAACTAAACATGGAATAGAGATTGTGCAAAGTATAGCTCATATTTTGTTGATAAGAATACCCCTACCATGACTATTTGTGCTAAGGTTTTGGGTACAATCAAATCCAAGGTGGAAATTAAATTCCTCCTTCCACAACCCTCACCTCTATTCCTATATATACTAGTACTCACGTTACCACAACCTTTCAACCTACTAGCAATGCCAACAATTCCTTAGGTATTTCCACTGGGAATCCATCTACCTTTGAGCATTGAAATCTCATATCTCCTCAACCATCCCACCATAAATCTATAATTCACTTTCCCTTTGCAAACATACACCACTCTACCTTATTCACCTCCATCTCACAATACCAATAATGATTGCATACTTAACACACTTTTGCAAAATATGTCATCCCTTGAACAAAAAATTGCCACCCTAAATCAAAGAAACTATGGCCAACCTTCACAATACATAAAAACCAATCCCTTATCCTTGGAGATATTGAGAACACAAATGCCTCAAGGTATAGAGGTTATTAGGTTTGAGAAATATGGTGGGAAAGGAGATCCTATTAGCCATGTTCCCACTTACACCACCCTATGTAGTGACTTCATTTTTGAAGATAAACTCTTGGCTAAGCTATTCCCTAGATCCTTGAAAGATGTTTCTTTAGAGTGGTTTCTCTCTTTACCAAATAATTCAATTGGTTCATTCAATGAACTTATTGATGTCTTTTACAACCACTTCCAAATTTAGATGGGTCCCCATATGACCTTAGCTGATTTGATAAAATGTAAACAAAAGGATGATGAAAAGGTCACTAATTTCATAGCACGGTATCAAATGCTTTATTCAAAAATAAACATTAAGATTCCTGATGCAAACCTTCAAAGAATATTTATTTCCAATTTGTAAGACAAAATTCAAACTAAGCTTGAGATGATGAGATTTCCTTCCTTCACACAATTTTGTACATCCCTTCATGATTACCAAAATTTGCTTAGTAGTTTTGAAGTGAAAACTCCCTCTAACCATTTTGAAAAGTCTAAATCTACACTTCAAAATAATTACCAACCTTTCAAGAAATAAAATAATGGATTCCTCCAACTTAATCCCCCTCAATCTAATCAAAATGTTAACACTCAAGTGGCTGCTATAAAGACAACAAAACCATATGCCTTTGCAGATAGAAATAGACAATTCACACCTCTACCTGATACCCTTCATAATACCATGTTGCAACTCTTAGAGAAGAATTTTATTTCCTTGCCTCCTGTTAGAGATCTTGATCCTACTAAGCCTTTACCTCCCAACTATAGACCAAATTTCTATTGCCATTTCCACCAGCAAAATGGACATGATATGGAACATTACAAGTGTCTTAAACATCTTGTGCAAGACCTCATTGATTCTAATCATATCCTAATTGGAGGTGTTAATGATCAAGGTAATAAGTTTGTGGCTCCTCCTAATCAAAATTTATAAATATTTACCAATCCTATGCCTAATTATAATATCTCCTTTGTTAAAGCTAGTGAAACAAGGAATGATGTGATGACTGTTGACACACATGATGAAAACATGAAAAACAACCTTGCGGATAGTGTGATTGCATTTATTGACACTAAACCTTGTAAGGGCCTAACTAATATGCCACTTGATATTGATTTCTTACAACAATACATACTTAAACATTCACCTAATGGTCCTCTTTACATAGTTGGAAGAATCAATGAAAAGCCTACTAATGGGATATTAATTGATCCCGTCTATGTAGAGAATGTGATCACTGAAGAATTCCTATTTGTGCATGAGATTTATCAAGATACATATGAAAAAATGAAATCATGGATCAAAACATATAATTATTTTGTGTGCCCTACGATTGGCTCGATAAATCTTGTTGGTGAAAATAAAGTCTTGTACCTAGTTAATTCATTACTATGAGACTTATTTACATGTTAAGTTTACTTAGGTCCTAGGAAGGAATCTTTCTAGAAGGTGTTAGTTGTCATTAGTTTTTATCTTATCTTTTGACTTGTAACACATGTGACCTAGGTAGTTGTGATAAGTTGTCTCATGTCATATGATTAAGATAATTGTCATAATCTTATGACATCTTGTATCTCACCTTGGCTATATAACCAAGGGATCTCTACTACAATTGACAATCAATTGAATCATATTTGCATATGCATATTCTCTTTCTTGTTCTTTCCATTTTGCCTCAAGATCTTGGTATCCATAGCCAATTCTAACACGGTATAAGAGTGGGTTGAGTGACTTTGGTTAGCCATTTTTTGAGAGATCTTGGTAAATTTTGAATAGTTGAGTATGCTCTTCTCTTGCATCGTATGATGATCTAAAGAATCGGAAAAACTTGATAGAAATACTAGATTTGGGGGGTTCCTCTTGTGGCTCTTTATTGCAGGATCAAACTAGAGCTTGTTGGTGTAAATTTGACCTCACTATTGAGATCATAAGGTTTGAGATAGTCGGTTTTTCCTTTAATTTCATCCAAATTGGACATATGAGGCCAAATCTACGAGGGTTTGAAGATGAAAAATGGTTGCCAAATCTAAAAGGTAGCTACATTTTTAGAGCATGTTGGGTCAAATCCAACCCTTCCATCGTGTCTAGATGGGCCAAAACCCTAAGATTGACTACCAATTTGTCAAATTTAGAGTAGTTGTCCATTGAGGAATTTTTTTTCCCCAGGGAGCCACATGGCCCCTAAGTTGCCATCATTGCCAGTTGGGTACAATTTTTTCAAATAAAAATAAAAATATTTATGTGGGTTTAAATTTTTTTGAAAAAATTGAAAAAAAAAAATTGTCATCGATATATTTTATTTAGAAAATTTATTAAACAAAATAAAACAAAACAAAAAAAATACAAGTCGCGGTACGTAGACTTGAAAATTGTAGGTGTACTAGCAATGTACCTGCAGGATCCCCTAGGCACTAAGGGAGTGGGTTGCCCTACACTTGAGGATCCCACTTGTACTCGTCGTTAGCCATCAAAAAATTGGCCAATGCTTTCAATAAACCAATGGTGACAAGCATTTCAAACCGGTTGGCGGTCACCAAAAATTGGCTCATTCAAATAAACCTTGTGAAATTCATAGAATATAGAATATTCTTCAAGAATATTCCCTAAGAAGATTCTAGTGGATCTTACTGGCACTGATGACCAAGAAATTGTCAATATTAATCGACTATTCTGTAGAATATTCTAGCACCAAGAGAATATTCCTTGACAAGTGCTAGAACGCCATTTTTAAGCTCAATAGATGTGTGAAGTTCAAATAGCCATCAAATTTAGCCTCGCAGATTGCTGACGTCAGTAGGGAATCATCATTTTTCAAAAAAAAAAATCCCACCCCACTGTTTGGATTTTGGTTTTGGAAGGCAAACTTTGAAGACTCATATCTTGCTCATTTTGACTCCTTTTTTCAATATTTTTTTTTGATTTGGGCTAACCTTTTGTGCTCTTTAGAGTGGTGCAATAATTTTTTTATTTTGGTGTTTTGTTGTTCTATAAATTATAGATTATGATAGGTGTTGCTACTTTGTCCTCATTTTGAGAACTTCGAGAGCTCATATCTTGCTCCTACAGTAACATTTTTGGGTGTAGTTTTTTTTTAAAATGCATCATTTTTGTGTACTTTTAAGTGGTATGATCAAATTGATCTCATTTTGTACCAAAAATTATACTTGACTCTGTGGCCTATTTTGGCATTTGTAAGTACTAAGATCAACTCTAGCTTGTTGTTTTTGGCATCTAGAAATTGTAAATGCACTAAATATATAAAGTGCCTAAAATTAGATATTGCTTGGGAGGTTTCATGATTGAGTAATTTGGGGGGGTAATCTTTTTCCTTTGTTGGCTAATGTGTCTTGATTGGTCTATTATGTGACTAAAGTGAGGAGTTTAATATGGGCATCAAAATACATCCTACTATAATAAGATTAAATCGATGGAACTTTAAGGCTTGGCGAGATAGAATCTTAACACATTGTAGGTGGCTTAATCTTTTGCCATATCTCTATGGACTAGTTCCTAAACCTTCATCAACATGGAAGAGAGTTGTGTGGGACTTCAAAAAAGAACATATCCTAGTAGTAATTGGTTATAGTTGTGATATTGATACACAAATGGCCACTGATGGTATTAAGATCCCTTGTGACCTTATGACAAAACTTTGGAAGATGTATGGAGACTCGAATGAACCTCCATTCCCAAAGGATCCTATTGTAGATTGTCTTGTTCCACTTGCCAATTTTTGACCTATTGATGATAAAACATCTAAAACACTTGTTGATTGGGAAAGTTATGGTGATCTTGATGACACAAAACCTTCTCCTTCTCTTCTTATAGATACATCTATTGAGACTTCAGTTTCTATGGCTCCTAATATAGATTTAGAGGGTTCATCTTCTTCATCTATGAGTCAACATCTTAAGGCTGAGGGCTCTTGTAATCCAACATTGGCAGAATCATCTACTATTGTACTTGAGGACGCTTGTGATTCAACAGTTTTGGCTCCTTGTGATTCAGTGTAGCAGGACATATATAGTATTCCAAAGATTGATACTTGTGATGGCTTCTTGATAGTATTTTAGACTTGTTTGTGGAGTCTCATATTGCATATTTGGGAGACATCATTGATAGAATTAATCTTCTCTTTGATGGAAAAGATCCTTCTTTAGTTGTTGCGAGAGAACACTTTGAACCTCTTGTTCAATCTCTACATGATCATTCTTTACAGTTTGATGCAATTATGGATACTTCTGGATAGCATTTGGAGGAGGCTACTTTGTCTTCAGAGGGGATATCATTGTCTTTGGATTGTGCTCTAAATTCATCTCTACTAGATTATGGATTTTCCTCTTCAGCAGTATGGCCTAGAATGCCTATTTGGAGTGCATTAGCTTTTGACATCAACATGGAGACACTTGAGCATGCTTCAAAGACATCATACACCATCCATTTTCCTGACATCTTGTATACATTCTTGGTTTTGTCTCTTCCTAAGGGGAGGAATGTTGTTTGACGCTTTTGGATCATCTTCAACATTCAATGTCGAGCTTCTACCATTGCAGGAGACTCAACATTGAGAGGGGGCTGCATTTTCTCTCTTCTCTCTTATGGGGGGTCTTTTTCCTCACATGGGGTTTTGGCCTTCTCATGCATCATTGAGAACATTTCCTTATTGTATTTCATCTCTCTTTTGGGGAGGATTTTTGTCCCAATAGGTTTTCTCCTTTTCTTCATTTGTGAGAAATTACATTGCATTTGTACATGGGTACCTAGCATGGCCTTGTATCCAGGACACATCATTGTGTCATTTGCATAATAATCTGCTACTCCATAAGTTGCACTTAATGAGGGGTGTTGGTGTAAATAAAGTCTTGTACCTAGTCAATTCATTACTAGGAGACTTATTTACATGTTAAGTTTACTTTGGTCCTAGGAAGGAACCTTTCTAGAAGGCGTTAGTTTCCATTAGTTATCTTATTTTTTGAATTGTAACACTTGTGACCTAGGTAGTTTTTATAAGTTGTCTTATGTCATAAGATTAAGACAATTGTCATAATCTTATGGAATATTTTATCTCACCTTGGCTATATAACCAAGGGGTCTCTACTACATTTGACAATCAATTGAATCATATTTGCATATGTATATTCTCTCTCTTGTGCTTTCCATTTGGCCTCAAGATCTTGGCAGCCATAGCCAGTTCTAACAAATCTCCCTCTAAAGGTTGGACCAAAATAATTAACTCTCATTCACCATCATCCCATCATCAGACCAATTTTGTGTGAAGCTAGGCTATCCATGGATTCTCTCCATGAATGTCATCCTGTCGGTTGTGCATAAATGTTTAAAGTTTCCATTTGGAAATGATATCTTTATAGTGAATCATAGTGGCTTTAATCCTATGTCTTCCTGTGGGAACTTTTCATTAGATTTATTTTGGCATGAGCCTATTGAACCTATTAGACCCTGTGAAGACTTCCTTTTCAAATCCTATCAAAAGTTTAAGGTAAAGCACATAGTAGAATTATCCCTTACCAATATGCCTCAACCCATGATTAAGCCACCTAGCCTTAATGAAACTATGATTGAACTAAAAGCCCTTCCAAATATCCAAGACCAGCCTATGACAAATCCTTCACCTATTTCCTATAGGAGATCGTGAGATAATCAAAAAAATCTCATTGTGCCTCCTAAAGTCAAACAAGTTTACAAAGCTAAAGAGAAAGTGGTTAAACAATCTCCCATGGTTCCTTCCATTCCTCCCTTAAGGGAAGAAAAGAAACCTATGGTTGATAAAACCACTCCTACACAAACACAACTTGAAAACAAAATGAAAATAAACTACAATGCTAGAGAGAATAGGCGTAGATGTCATGCTATTGCTCATTTGTTATAAGAAAAGAAGAAAAGAGTGACATAGAAAATAAAAATCCAAACTTGTCTCCAACAAGGCATGATACCTTTCCACCCTCACTGCAACATAAACAAACTTCTATGGATATTTTCATTAGACCTCTCATTGTGATTAATCTGGATGATGTTATTGAAATTACTAAGATTGAGGAGGAAGGGCATAATGAACTAAATCTAATGTTTTCCTCTTCTATGAGCTTAAAATATGATCTTCCTAATAAGAGCGTTGAACTTGGTGCTTGTCCTAGTTTAGAACTTGGTGTTGTCCCTTTGGCTAGTTGTCTGTCATTAGAATATATTGAACAAGATTGGGATGTGGATGACCTGCTATAGGCTGACTCGCATGTGCCTTACTAGTATTTTTCTTTATTTTATTTTGCATGTTTTTGTGTGATTGCATGTGCATAATGTGATCTCCTTGCACTGTTTTGTTTGATGTGTTTCTCTCTTTATCTGCATTCCTCAATTTGTATCTACATTCTTCTATATGATGTAAATATTTATCTTTTCTATTATCTCATGTTTTCCTTTTGGGGATGACACAAGGCATTGAGACATCTAGGTCTCTTCCATGTTCTTTTTTTTCACTCTCTATGTGTCATTCTTCTTGTTCTGTGAGTATTTTGGGAATGATGAAATTTTCAAGCTCTATAACAAAATTGTAGCAAAGATATATTGACCTCGAATCCATAGATCCCTTATGTGTTTTGGGGAAACCCCTTCCTCTTTTTCTTGATGTATTTTCATTTGGGAACGTATGACTTGGCATAGGGCTTTCTGAATAAACTCTCATGTCTTCTTTATGGTTAGCATTAAATATTTGTTACTTTAAAGCTATTTCTCACAACAATGGTGTTAGAAATTGCTTTAAAGTGAGGCCATACATCGACACTCGTATTTTATTGTGTGATTTTCTTTCTTCTTGTGATGCATCATCTTCTTGGTGGTGTCATTGGGTTTGATGTCCTCCGAGAGTGTGATATTTCTTAGCGTATGACTTTTCTCTTAGTGGTGATGTTACTTGTTGCATTCCCTAAGTTGTGATTCTCTTATTATAGACTTGTCCTATCTTGGAGACATTAGGCACGATGATTCCTAAGGAGAGACCTTACACAAATTAAGCAAATTCCCTTTGAACAAACCTTTATATATATATTGTTCATAAGTGTTAGCATAATACAACTTTTTAACCTTGTGAAGATCGAACCCTCCCTATAAGGCCACCAAGCATAACACAACTTGCTTTCCAGTAGATCCTTTCCCTTGTTCATAGTGTACCTAGCATAACACAGCTTGTTAGACCTTATGAAGCTCAAAACTAAAATGTGTGTGGTGACCTATCAGAGTTATTAGGATGATAGCTTTGGTATGGTAAGTACAGTGAGATCCTGTAGACCAAGCTTGAATTTCTCACTAAGCCACTTTCCTGGGGGATCACCTAGTATATGGCATGAGGTTCCATTAGCCCATGTGAGCATGTGTGTTGTTTGCATAGTGGACATCAATTTCTACTTGTGAACGCATTGGAAAAATAGCCTAGACGTGTTCCACATCATGTTAGACAGTCTCCTTGATCTGCCTCCCTTTCTTCTAGGCTTTGATGTTGTATGATTGAGAATCTTTGTCATTGTTCCATACACATGTGTCTTTAATGTCTACTTTAGTGTGAGTTTGGCATGGGATCATCCTCTCACTAAAGTGGGGGCTAAATGTAGTGTAGGAAAAAGTATCCCTTTTCCACACTTATTTTGGGAATTAATATTAAACAAAATAAAATAAATTATAACTTAATTTAGTGTTGTAATATGTATTTTACATATTCACATTAAGTTTAGAGCCTTTTAAATAGAATGGACTTAATTGTGCCTTATTTTTGGTGTTGTAAAGTGTACCTTTGCACTTTCACACTTATGTAGAGCTTTATTAATTAATTGAGGTTAATTTTCCTTAATTGGCCAGGTATGTGCAGGATCATCATGGAAAAACAGGCCCTTAAGTGGCAAAAAATTCAAAAAAATTAGAGTTAGGTAACTTAACGTAAACATTTGAATAAGTTATTTATATTATTTCAAAAATATGTAAAAAAAGAATCTGTAGCAAATTGAATGTAGTTTCTAAACTACTAGATTTGTTTAAAAAAGAAAATCTATTTGGTGAAAAATTGAAATTTCAATGCAATGGTACTTAAATTTCAAGGAAAAATAAGAAGTAGGTGTCTGCGACCACCCTAACCACAATAAAATGATAATATTTTTTATAATATTTTAGATATAAGTAGAGGACTCATGCCCCGATGTGATGCATATTGTTTTGTAATTGTTTTCCAAGAAAATAATTAATTATGATTTTTATTACAAATTTTAAAAATAAAAAAAATTGTATGCACGACCACCTTAACTTGGATTTAAAACTTCATGAAATTTAATTTTCTTTTTTAATCCTATAGTATGTGAAACATGGAATGTGACACATGTTTTGGATCAAAAAATGTGACACCATTTTAAAGCTATAGATGTTTTCAAGCTGACCTATCAATAAGGACTTTGTCGTAATTTGAATAAAAATGAATAATAATTAATTATTAAATTCAAAGTAAAAGTATAATTTATATTGGTGGAAGCTTAGAATCTCTTTCAAAAAAGCCTTTTAGTTTCATCAATTTTGCATAAAAAAATAGTGGAATCGACCCACATGCCCATCATATTGCCACTTTTTGGCCCATCATGATCCTGCACATACTCGACCCCTTTAATTCAAATCCAAGCCAAATTAATTATATTTTTTGAAGAGGAAAACCTGACATTCATAAATTCCATAACATAACACTTCTCATTGAGCAATGTGTGTCCTAGGTAAGTGACCTAGGACCCATTCACCCAAGGGTGAATGGATCCTCACTTAGACCTAGGACCTAAATTTTTATTATGTTTTTGGTGGTATTTTAATGATTTAAAATCCATATTAACATGTCAACTTGTGTTATTTGAATTTCAAGAAATTAATATTACATACCTATAAATATAAGGTCATTTCACTTAGCAATTTTGATCTAATATTTTCAAGCAAGCTAAGACTTATTCAAGTGAGAATTTTCAAGGAATTCAAGAGAAGATTTAGTGAATAATTATTGCAGCAATCAAGATCCCATTATCATGTCAAAGTATTCTTGCATCATGTATGTTATTTGAGCTAATATGTTGATGTAGTGTTCAAGATCCATTCAAGCATTCAAGGCATTGTTTCAATCAAGTTTCAAGATCAAGATCCACATCCATAGAATCCATTTCATGCTAGTTGCAAATATACATTCCAAGGTTCATACAAGGGTTTGGTGAGTTGTGCCATTACTTTGTTCATTCGTCATTCCTTCACATTTCATTGTTTTCATTACAAGGTTTAATTACCAAAATGGAGTTTGACCAAGGAAAACCCCCATTCACCAAAAACAAAACATTTTTCTCTCTTGATTTGTGTTTGCAAATTTTAGGTGGAAGATCTCTTGAAGAGCAACATTTTAAAGTTGTCAAAGTTTCATTTTTGTCATCATTCTTGCAATTTCACAAAAAATAACCTACATGATTTATTTTTTGTTTTTCAACTATGAAAATCAAGGATATGGGAGTGCAGACATAGGAGAAGAGAACCCAAAACCCATTTTTACAAAGCCCTATCCGGGACCCATTTTTCATAGGGTAAATGAGTCCTTAGCTTTGAAAAAACACTTTTGGTGATTGGTACACATCATTTTCCCTTTCTTAGATCTGCATTTTGATTTCTGGTTCCATCAATATTGAGCTTAATCTTCCAAATTCAAATTTCAGGTTGCATTTTGGAGTTACTTTTCTATTTTGAATCTTTCTCCCCAAAGTGTTGTTTAATTAGGACCCCTATCCTTGAAAAAAGGAAATTTTCACACTTTGACTTGACTCACCTGAAAGGTTGATAGTCCTTTCATGGTGTGGATCTCATTTCCTAATGAAATAGAAGAAGATAGGTCCATCATAACCCCATTTCCCCACTTCCATATTGATAAAACTATTTTTCTTTGATTCACCCACCTCTCTCCTCCCTCTATCTCTCTCATCCCTATCTCCCCCTATGCCTCTCACCCCTCTCTCCCTAGGTTGTAGGTCTCTCACCTCTACATCTCTCCAGGATCTCTAGTTATTTCCATCCCTCTCCACCTCTCTCCCTCCTTACCCCTCTTTCCCTCTTTTTGAATTTCTCTCTCATTTTCTTCTCTCTATCCCCTCATCTCTACCTCTCCCCTCTCTAAGTATATGTGTCACTCCTTTCTAGCCTCTCTATACCTCCTTAGCCATTTCTTTTTCTTCATTCTTCTCTCTCTCATCTTCATTGTCGCTCCCCTCTCTACATCATCACCCCTCTAAATCCTTCCCTATGCCTCAAACTCCCTCCATGTCTACCTCTACCTCCATCCCTTCTTACTCTACCAATACTTCCCTTTCTCTCTCCTCTTTTATCTCTCACTTCTCTACCTCTTTCCTCTCTATGTCTCTAAGTCAATCTTTGTCTGCCTCTTCATCTCTCCTTATCCATCTCTAGGTCTCTCACTCCTTGTATCATTACCCACCCCTCTCGCCCCTTTATCTCTCCCACCCTTATCACTCCTCCTATGTATCTCACCCCTCTCTCCCTAGGCTATAGGTCTCTCACCTATGTATCTCTCTAGGATCTCTAGTTATTTCTCTTCCTCTCCACCTCTCTCTCCTCCTCAACCCTCTTTCCCTATTTATGAACATATCTCATTTTATTCTCTCTCTCCCCTCACCTCTCTATATTTCCCCTCTCTAAGTATCTGAGTCACTCCTTTCCAACATCTCTATCCCTCCTTAGGCATCTCTTTCTCTTCTTTCTTCTCTCTCTCATCTTCTCTATCCCTCCCCTATCTACGTCACCACCTCTCTATCTAATCCTTCCCTATGTGTCTCACTCCCTCCATATATATCTCTCCCTCCATCCATTGTTACAACTCTTCCAATACTTCCCTTCTCTCTCCCTCTCAAGTAGATATCTCTCATCTCTATCTTCCCCTCACATCTCTACCTATCCCCTCTCTAGGTCTCTCAATCACTCCTTGTATACCTCCATCCATCCTTGGCCATCTCTACCTCTC